>JASAMX010022629.1:0-15000 GCA_030248175.1 Microlaimidae sp. YZB2_3
CCAGTTGAAGAGGATATTTAATCGGTGCCATCAGCCCTGAATCCTCGTTTATCTTTGCGCGTACAGTTTTCTATAAATCAACAGTATGCGGGAACTGGTTTTTGAAATTTTATGTCTTCGTTTAATATTTTCATACCTGTTCGATATCTCGCGCGGAGAGGCAGTCCTTCCAAAAACTTTCAAGCCCCAAGGCTCCAACTCTGCATTATTCCGTTTTAACCAATAATTCGCTTTTTTGAATTCAACTCCCCGCGTTTTGTGCGATTTCACTTTTTTTTACCGCGCGTATTCGTCTCAATGTTTTAAAACAGCTTTTTTTCAAATTAGGTTTTTTTTATTTCTCCAAGAGTTTTACCATCTAAACACACACCGCGGTTTTGATGAATGAAATTTGACGGAAATCTAAAATTATTAGTATTATTATTTTATAATCCAAATGTTGCAATAGGTTTGCTGTATTCGAAAGATTTTTAATTTTAACTATTGTTGTCTGGATTCGCGGCTTATACGCAATCTTACATTACCAAAATCATATGAAATTAATTGCCCCTTTTAAATCTTACCAGTGAATCGGTTTTCATGAATGAAGTCTTAAGAAATTTTGTGAATTAATTAGTGTTATTATCTTCAAACAAAAGGTCTTAATTTATTTTGAGAAGCTTTTTTTATTTTTAACCGTTATTTTCTGGTTTTGCGCCGGATTTGTGTGATACTAACAACTAATTACTCTATTAAAATGTTATAAACATTTATTGTTTAAAGACAGATTTCGGCCAAAGTGATCTATCGAATTTCTCGATTATATGTGATTCAAATAGCATTCTTGGCAGCTCCACCTAGTTAAAGTAGACGGGGTGTGGTGTGTGAAGGGACACCAACCACAAAAGGGCTAAATGAGATATCATAGCAAATCTTACAGTCCAAGGAATGTCATAAAGAGGTTGAAATTTAGTAAAATTTTGCATAGACAGCTTTAACCTGAACAACACATTTTCACGAAAAGGGGAATTTGGAATTTGGAAATTAAAAATTTTTTTGTCTCTCAATTCACTCTAACTTATTGGTGAGAGTAAGTAGGCAATGTAAGACCAACATGTCATGTTTTTTTCGTAAGATTAACATGGACATTTTTATACTGGACAACGTTTTTCACTAAAAAGGACCTTCCTCCCCAACCAAAAAAGTTCGTCGTTGAATCGTTTGAAACTTATTGGTTAGAGTATTTAGCCAATAAAAAGCCAGAATATTATGTTTTTTTCGGAAAGATGAACATGGGCATCTTTATACTGGACAACGCATTTTCAGCAAGAGGGGGATGCACCCTTCTCCACAACCGCAGAATAAATTAGGTTAATTGAGGTATCATTGCAAAGCTTACAATTTGGGGAATGTTATAAAAAAGGGTTAAATGTTTATAAAAAATAACATTGACGTTTTTAATCTGGACAACACATTTTCACCAGAGGGGGCCCTACAAATTTTAAAAGTTAAATTTTTTCTATTGCTAATTGTCGCTAGTGTCATTGCTTTTTATTACCATTATATATTAGTAAATGGAAAGCCAACGTACCATTTTCATGGAAAAATCAACATGAACATTTTTACGATGGATATCGAATTTTTTTAAAAGTTTGGATGGACCTTCCTCCTAAACTACAAAAATAATTGGCCTAAATGAGATATCATTGGAAAGCTTACAGTTCGGAGAGTGTCGTAAGAGGGTTAAAATTAAAAAAAAGTAACATGGACATCTGGGGCGGGTCCACTAAACGTGTGCTAACTAGGTGCTATCTTAGCACGTTGTTTAAAACTCTTGTTAATGTTTTAATTTCTGGGTTTTTTCTTGAGAAAACGTATGGGACTCTTTTTTTAGATAGGATAAATTAATATTTAAAGAGTTTTATGCATATTTGTTTGAAATAAAATTTAATAAAGTCTTAAACCGTAGTTAAGAGTTTTGCTAACCCGTAACTAGGGGTTATTGCTTTAATAGTTTGTATATACAGCAAGTGTGTATAAAATTAATAAAATATCAGTTTGTGTCATGTAAATAAAAAGTTTTGTTAGATTTTTCGAGAAAAAACCCAGAAACTAAAACATTAACAAGAGTTTTAGACAACGTGCTAAGATAGCACCTAGTCAGCACGCGTTTAGTGGACCCGCCCCTGTATGCTGGAAAAACCATTTTTACCAGAAAAGGGATCACCCTTGCTAACTACTAAACGAAGTGAGTTAAATGATATATCATTGCAAAGTTTACAATTCAGGGAATTATCATAAAAGGATTGGATTTTTAAAAATTAGCAAATGAATCTGAGAAATACAGATATAATTATTTGTCAGCCGTATGGCTGACACGGGATACTTGTGTTTTAAATTATTATAACCACATTCTTAGGACTATGTTTAACGTTTTCTTCAAATTTAAAAAAAAAGCTTTTATTTTACAAAAAAATTCCAAACAAATATTTGATGGCCTTACTTTTCACTTGTAGTATATTGAATTATAAATAATAATTACCTGACGGTAAATGTTATTGTTTCCAGAAATCTCTAATATAATTCCTTTGTATGTTTTAAAATTCATTTTCGATTTCAAGTTCAGCCAGTTAGCCAGGATGAACGCAGTTATATTCGGGTGCGTCCTGACTATCTGTCTGGCAATAGCCGAAGCTCAGGAGAATTGCGCCCCGGGACAAACCCTCACCTCTTTTTCCCGAGGGAGCAGCCGCGGGAATTGCGAAAACTTCGAGAAGCCCGAATGTATTTCGGTACGTGTTTTAAGGATTTGCTAATATCGATTTTACCTCCACTGCTTCTCATGTAAAGTTTTAAATTAAGATTTTTTCCCAAATATAAAATGGAAATTTTAACTTTGAAAGTAATATTGTACCATATAGTGCACATGCGTCTACGTATCTTTAGTAAACAATTGTTTAAACCCATGCCAAGATAAAAATCTTCCTTTTTCCTGTTTTAGATTAATCAGTCTCGTGATTGGTTTTTCCTTAGTTACAACCGTGATACCTTCGTATAACCTAGGTCATAGTTAGGTCATACACAATTTTTGTGCCCAGTCAGGAAGCAAATTAAAATTGTGAGAAATGTACGGTAGCATTATGCAAATTTTATTCACGGATATAGTTCATTACGTAGGATATTTCATATTGCAAATATTTTCATATTGCTACCATACAGCTTTAACTATTTCAATTTTCTCGCTCACTGGGCACTAATCACGCACAAAAAATTATGTTTGACCTAAGTACAACCTAGATTATACTTGTCATACGAAAATACCACAAAAGTTTCACATTTGTCGTACGAAGGTTTGACGGTTGTAAGGGGGAAAAAGGCCACCAAGGAAACGGGTTAGGAAGATTTTTCAAAGTTGTTTTAATTTAGAATGCGCTGGTGTTTTTTAGGAGACCATCCAAACACTTTTCTGAATAGTAGCAAAAAAAACCAGTGTAGCTGTGTAAACTTTGCAAAAGTTTTATAATTTTTTTCGGTTTCTTGTTTTTTGTCTTGTAAACAAAGTGTGATCTTTAAAAGTCAGATTTACCAAGATGAATAAAAAATCGGCGCTATTAATTTTAATCTTATTGGCTTAAAAACCCCAAACTCCACATTAGGTGGGTTGCATGGAAATTTGATTTGTTGACATTGTTCAAATATCCAACAAGCAGTTAAAATTTATCTTACATCATTTTAAAAATAAAAAAAACGTTAAGCATGAAATTATTTGTAAAAATTCATCTTAAAACAAGAAAGTTTATTTTGATTTAAAAATGTGTGCTGTGTAAGAAGTTATAATTAATTTTGAGTTTTTTATTGGTGATCGGAATTGTTACCGTTGTTTTTTAACAACTAAATTTATTATTTTTAATAAACGTTTTTAGTTTTAGTAATAAGAAGCAAAAATTTTTATTTTTCTCGGGGTGTGTTTTTAAGTCACGAATATTTTGGATAGCAATGGAGGGTTTTATTTTCATTTTAAATCAATGCATCTTCCAGTTTTTTTAATATTGTGAAAGTCAATTCCCTCAAAACTGCTCAAGGAAAGATTTAGTTTTCATCCGATAATATGCGATTAGAAAGTCTTTGTGCGAAACATTTCAGTGTAAAGTGCGAAAACGTCCAAAGAATTCTTTGAATTGTTCGAAAACATTCAAATTTAAATTAAATTTTAAAAAAATAAAAAAAAACATACCGAATAATTTTTTTTATTAATTTTTGTTCAGATCGAAATTATAAAAAAAGCTTTAAAAAAGGCTTTAAAAGTATTTGACCTTCGCATGGCAACATATAACAAATCATAATCAACATAAAAAAAAACATGGATTTGACCATAAAATATTACCGCATTTTGTAATCACAGCACCTCTGAATAATGTTTTCGTAATCAGAATTATTTAGAAAAGATAAGTAGTAACAATTGCACACTAACTTTTACAAAAATATTGCAAACTAAAAAAAACTGGTGAAAGTAAGCATATCTCGCTGATAGGACAATCATATTTCTAAAAGAGAATGTCGCATTACACTTAGGTCCCTCATGTATAGAATAGAGTTTTAGTTGGATGGTGGTATAGTTTAAATACAAATTGAGGGTTTATGTCTTTTTTTGTTCGCGCAAAGACAGTAAAAGTTATTTACAGCACAAAACATTTGCTCAAATTTTACTACTTTTATATCGTATTAACTACTTATAATGTTTTTACTACGAGAATTTCTTTGCAATTTAAATTAAAAGTTGAATTCAATCTTTTATTTTGACTATTTTTGTAAATCGCTAACCTATGTTAAAATTTTTCAAAAGACTTAAAAAATAGATGGGAGTTTAACCCAGTCAGCTCGCGCTTTACGTGGTGAAAATTACTACGATAATCAAGACTACGTTCAATATTACACTTTTTCGTTAAAATATGTAATTTTTTGTTTGCAGTATTTCTGTTTGAATATAAATTGTTTAAAAAAAACACGCAGTTTTACACGGAAAAATGTAATGTTCAGGAGCATGAGACTGAATAATGTGACTTTTCAGATAAAAAACCATAAACATTTAGATATTTCTACTTTTTTAATTAAAAAAAATGGGCGATACAAGGACTTAAACTTCAAACTTTTAACCCCATTACGGTAATGTGCCATCACCCGTTGAACTGACTTAATAATTTTTGCATAGCCAGCCAATTAGTATAAATTCGGTGATTATTACAAATTGTTTATCAAATCGTGATAATTGGGTTTGTCTTGATTGGTTCGGTATTAAGCGATTTTTAATTTTTTTTTGTTTTAATAAAAGACAGCGCAAATTAATAGCTTTTGTTTTTTTTGTTTTTTCGCCTATATTACTGTTAGTCAGATGGTAAAATTAAAAAAATATTAATGTATGGTAGTTGAAGTTAATCCAAGGCCAAACAATCGTCGACAAATGTGTTTAATATTTATTTACTTTCTTCCTTGAAAAGACCTATTGATATCAATTTAATTTAATTATTGCTTAAAATGGATTAATTTTCAAAAAGATAACTTTCATCTAAAACGCGGGGGTGCTAACTGGTTTTATTCGTTTTAAAACAATTTTACTACCCACGGTTTCTGTTACATATACGTCAAAATTCACTAAACATTAACAAAATATATGCGAGAAATCATGTGAAAAAAGTTTTTTTGGAAAGAGAAACGACAGATATGCAATTTGTTTCGAAAGGGATGGTTTCAATGAACACATGTTGTAAGTAGGATAAATAAAAACAAATTTTTACTTTTATTTTCTAAAAATTTTGCAAAAAATGATACATAGAAAAAATAAAAAAAATAGTCAAAAAAATAAAAAAAAGTATCAAAATAATAATAAAAAATGTATCAAAAAATATACATGAAAAAAAACAAAAAATAATAAATATTAAAACAAAAAAACAAGATTTAAATCTAAAGACCACAAGAAACAATGTTTAGCCAATTATAATTATTATTTTTTAGATTAAATTAGGTTTCTTGCAGTCTAAGTTGTCTGAATAATTAATATTTTAAATACAGGAAGTAATAGATAAATTGGGAGCCTCTTAAAAATTTAGAACCCTTTTCCACGAACTGTATAACCAGAAATTAAAAAAAAAAAACAAATCAACAGATAAATTGGAAACTTTGCGGTTTTTTTAATAGTGTAGATTTAATTAACGACATGGTAAGCTTTGAGGTTACAGACGATTAATAAATGGATAAATTGATCAATAAATTAAGATGCAAATAGATAGATATAAAACTAAAATAAGTTGATTTTTTTTAGATAATTAATATATTGTGCGCTAAATGAGTTCTGAAACTGTTTACATTATATAATAAACCTTAAACTTAGGATTTATTTTAATGAATTATTTTATAATTGAGCGGGCCTAAATAAAACGATCTATTTTTATTGCGGACATTCAAGCGGTTTTTATTTTTTTAATTCAAATTTTTACTTTTTTAATGGACCCTAAATGAAATTTAATCAACTTTGATCAGATTTAAAAGGTACAAATTTATTAGTGTTGTAAAAAGTATTGATTTTGGATTATTTTAAGTAAAAGTGAAAGTAATTTGAAAAATTTTAATTTAAGTAAAGTAAGAGTAAAAGTAATTTGTCATTTTTTAATTTAAGTAAAGTAAAAGTAAAAGTAATGGTCGAAATTTTATTTAAGTAAAGTAAAAGTAAAAATAAGGTCTATTTTTTTAAGTAAAAGTAAGAGTAAAAGTATAATAAAAGTAATTTTGAAACGGAGAAAAAGACCGGTTTTTGAAGCTCCAGAGCTCTGTTCTAAAGTTTTTTTGCTAATTTTATGTATAAATTATCATTTTAATAAGTTTTTTAGTCAAAATAAATGGTTTTAGCGTGTTAGCGGCTTAGAAAATTGTCTTCTGCCATTCACTTTATAACAAGCCCATAGGAAATCTACCCATTTAAATTACTTAAATTTTACTTAAATTAATTTAAGTATTTGCAATGGAAAATCCGAGTAAAAGTAAAAGTATTTGAAATTTCAAAAGTCGAGTAAGAGTAAAAGTAAAAGTAATTGAAATTTCAAATGTCGAGTAAAAGTAAAAGTAAAAGTAAAAGTAACCCAAAATCCGTTACTTTTATTACTTTAAGTAAAAGTAAAAGTAACTTTTTACAACACTAAAATTTATTCTTAAATATACGATTTTCAAATCCAGGTTTTAAGTCAAAGCCTCCTCGTCTTCAACTTAACTATTATAAATAGAATGTTTAAAATTCATTAAATACTTAACACATTATCATTGGTAGTTGTGTGGACATTTTAAACAAAGTTCATCAGAATTATTATCATCTTCATCGTTATTCTCACCAACATTATTATCATCAACATTAATTTTATCCCCATCATTCTAATCATCATCATCATCATCATCATCATCATCATCATCATCATCATCATCATCATCATCATCATCATCATCATCATCATAATCATCATCATCATCATCATCATCATCATCATCATCATCATCATCATCATCATCATCATCATCAATTATCATCATTATCATCATTATCATAATTATCATCATCATCATGATAATGATAATCATCATAATCAGCATGATTATCATCATCATCACTTATTATTCTTTTTGTTTTAGAGATGCACGTGGTCCACTTGGTGTCGTTCTTCGGGACTTAGTGCCAACGAAACATTTATTGCAGGAATAAACATATCTCCTAAAGCGTAAGTTAAATATCAAATTAACCAATTCTTTCTGAATCTTGCCGAGCGTCTGTCAATTCTGCGTAGATAAAAGGATCTATAGGAAAGTAACAATACAATAAACATTGAGTGCGGTCTGCTGGAAGCTGCCATTTTCTTCCCTCTGTTTTTGCCTAAATAATCAAAAAGTGTTAATATTCAAAAATAGTCTTTAAAATATTGTTCTATTTTAAATATTTTTCGCTAAGTAATTTTCAAATTTTTAAAAATAATTTTTTTATTATTCTTGTGTTGTCATAGCTTAACAATAGAATTAGGTGATGTCGCACTGACATTGAACTCCTCGAGCTCCAGAGTTCTGGCATTGAGCTTAGCTTTTTTGAAGTTTCGCTTTATAGAGCTTCGATTTTTGAAGCATTGGAGTTTTGGAGTTAAATCCTATTTTTGTACTAATTTGCTAAGTAATAAAAGATTAACGCTAAAAATATTTTGTCAAATTTTTTTAAAGCTAATTTTGTTTTATTTTATTTGCGCGAGTGTAACGAAACTGATTTAAGCGATTAAATTGCCAGAAATTGGCGCACAAAAATTAAAGGTGCGGTACCGAGTCAAACTTTTTGTCTTCGATTTTTATTATTTTTTTATGAAAACCTTACCCTTACCCCCAATATCCCACAAAAATTTTTTCATCAAAATATCTCTATTGGTTGAGAAACTATGACCCTGCAAAAATGGTGTTTTTCCACAAGTTAGTCCTTAAAAAGATTGCTCAATGGGTAGAAAAATTTAAATTACAAAATATGCACTCAAAGAAAGCTGCTATTTTCTACTTTAATTTGTTACCTTGATTGTTAAGATTGGTGCAGTATTTGTCGAGATATCACGTTCGTTTCCCGTACAAAAAAACTGCGTTTTTTTTGCTAAAAATACTAAGTTTAGGCAAAAATTGTGGGCCAACTTAATTAAATCACTACCGTCGTTTGTTGTTTTTTTGACGACTCAAAATAGAAGCGAAAATAACCAGTCGCTAAAAAATTTAGACAGCCAAATTTATTGAGAAATTTGGCCGATACAGGAAATGAACCACTAAAGTCCAAAGCCGTAACCACCAAAGTCGATGCTGGTGTCCTTTCCATTACACCATAGGCCGGACAAACAAAGTAAAAAAGATAATCTTTTATTAACGCTTGCACTTTTAGTTTTCACGAAATGTGTCACATTTTTAACAAAAAAATCGCAGGTTTTTGTACAGAAAGCGCAATATCTCTCGACAAATACTGCATTAATATTAACGATCAATTTATTAAATTAAAGCAGAAAGTATCCGCTTTCTTTCAGCTTTCGCAATTTGTAGCTTAATTTTTTTTATACATATTGAGAAATCTTTTAAGTACCGAATAGTCGAAAAACGTCATTTTTGGAGTGTCAAATCTCAAATCTCCTGAACCACTGAATATTTTGATGAAAAATTTTTTGTGGGCTATTGGTGACAGGTGTAAGGTGTTCACAAAAAATAATAAAAAATTAAGACAAAAACTTTGACTCGGTACCGCACTTTTACGAGTATGCGACTAAAAACATTGTCATTTTAATGTGTATTTATATTTAAAACTATGCTATCATAATGGCACACTCCGACTCAGTTTTTATACAGTTCATTATAAATAAACATTATTATTACTAATAAAAACATAATTTTAGTACCAGCGTTCATTGTTGCGAATCCAAATCCACGATTTTCTTCAACTGCGTGTGGACGCCGGAAGCTGACGAGAACGTTTTCGTTTTCGACCGGAAGGACATCGCCAGGCGGCTGGGATTCAAAGACCCTGAAACTGCCTACTTCCGTGATTTTTATACGCTCAGCGTGGACGTGAACGACAGAAACAGCATCGTACCGTCTGTTTCTAAGTGAGTCCCTATAACGAGGGAATTTATTCGCAGCGAATAAAATGTTTGTTTTTTTACGCAGCAAATGAAAGAAATATCCTCCATTTGACGCAAATGAAAGTATTTTAAAAATAGAAATAAAAACAGCGTTCTATTAATACCGTCTTTTAACAAGTAAGTTCTCAACAATTTTTTTATGTATCGCGAATAAAATATTCTTTATACGCCATAAATGAAATAAATTTGATTCATTCGCCACGAATGAATATACTTTTTTACAATTTGGGGCCTCAAAACTTCTTTCTACCTCGATTTCCATAATCTCAGCGTTAACGTAAATGACAGAAATAGCGTTTCTGTTACCAAGTGAGTCCCCAAGAAAGTTATTACACACTATCTACCACTACCTAGGCTACCTACACCAACACTAACTAGGCTGCATACCTAAAAATGCTATTTAGGCTAAATTAATGAAAACCATTTACTAGTTTAAAGTTTTTCAGGTGCTCCGACTGGCTCATTGCAGCCAGATTCGCAACTTTTTATTTAACAACAACAACATATTTAAACAAACAAGAGCACTAAAACGTTTATAATACACTATCCAGGAAACATGATTAATAAATTAAACTTCTTCTAAATTTGAGAAATTTTGTTACCAATTGGAAGCTTGCCAGGTGCATCAGTTGGCTCATAGCAGCCAGAATACTTTGATAAGATATTTGAGCAACTTCTATAATATATTTGAGCAATCAAGAACAGTTTAACGTTTATATTACACTACTTAAGCTACATGATTGAAAATTTAACTTTAACATCAGCTGAATTTAGGAAAACTTTTTACCAGTTGGAAGTTTGCCAGGTGCACCAACTGGCTCATTGCAGCCACGATGGCCTTGGTGGGAATTCGCTGGACTATGAAGAAGGCGAAGATTACACAACGGGATGGGGTTTGGAGAGCGAAAATAAAATCCACGGTACGTTTTATTCACTTAGGGTTTTTTTATCGAAATATGCTGCAACGTCTACTGTGTTTGGTGAAAAAATAAGCAAAGAGTAGTGATAAGGTTCGCAGCAGATTCTCCTCTGGTGTATTAAATTTTTAAATGGAGTATGAAACATTACCACCAACAAAAGCGAATATGCGCGAAAAAATACTTACTGTAATTTCCACACCAAAATTTGAAGTTTATATAATTAAAAAACATAAAATTAGCGATGAGCGCAACTGTGGAACCTCCAGAACATCGGAACCGGTGTCGCGGGATATCTTTTCCCCCCTTCTTTTTTCCCCCCGGAAGATCTATCCCGGTAAAAAGCCGGGATAGTTTTTTCCCCCGGAAAAACTATCCCGCTAAAACACCGGTTAATTTTTTCCCCCCTCGGTAAATTCTTTCCCCCCGGAAAGACTATCCCGGTTAAAAACCGGGATATTCTTTCCCCCCTCTTTTTTATATTGTTGTTCGTTTGTTATGAATTTTAGCTTGGTTTTAAGGTTTTGCTTAGGCTGCTTAGGGAAAATAAGGTTTAAAATGGTTAAGGTAGTTCATGGGTTTTATTTCAATAATTTTATGAATTTATGAAAGTATCATGATAACAAAATAATCATTTTAATTTAATGACGTGTTTTTGAAGAATGCGCAGAATTAATATTATAAACTTTATGCAAATTTTTGAATGGGGAAAAATATACCGGTAAAAACTTTCCCCCTGATTATAACGCTAAAATAGAAAATTAAAAACAAAATTAAAATCGTGAGTAAACATGTTTTAATGGAATTTATTACATAAAAATTGGTATTTGAACTAATAAAGGTACAGTTATTCAAATTATTTTTAAAAATTCTAAGTTTATATGATTTTAAAATTAAAAAGCATGGGGGAAAATCTATCCCGGTATATTCTTTCCCCCGGGGAAAGAATTTACCGAGGGGGGAAAGAATACCCCGGGATAGTTTTTCCGGGGGGAAAAACTATCCCGGAATAGTTTTTCCGGGGGGAAAAATTTTTAGGGGGGAAAGAATATCCCTTGACACTGGAACCAGAATCGGAATTGATATTTTTCAAAAATCCGAAATAGGAAAAGGAACCAGAATTCAAATTTTGTCCGGAATATCCAGAACCCGGAACTGGAACTGCCTATCACACTGAGGAACTCCCGGAACAAGAGAACCGGAACTAGAACCAGGATCTAAGATTTTCCAAAAATCTAGAATAGGAACCAAAACCGGAATTCCAAATTTTATTCCGAACATCCGGACCCAGCTCAAAAAATCATGGGTGGGGCGGGAGCGCCACGAGGCGATTTAGCCGCGCGGCGCCACGCCAACAAATTAATAAGGAACGTGGGTAAATTTTAAGATTCAAAATCTTTTTCTTCTTCTTCTTCTTCTTCTTATTATTATTATTATTATTCCAACGCTCAATCCTTAAAAGCGATATTCCTCATTTGTTATTGATTGATCACAAATAAACATGGGCTCATTGGAAAGTATAAAGAATTACGCAACTTTCTTAGGAAGCACTTTTTTCATTTAGGTCCTTGTTATCAATTTATTGATCAAAATAAAAAATTGAAAAAATAGACAAATAAAATCTCTTAACCACACAATAACAGTCTTTTGACAACAATAAGGATTGTACAGAGCACACAACGAACAGCCCCTTATAGAAACCGCACAAAAAAGCAGAAGACCGGTTTCAATTGGTGGCGGAAACCGAACCAGTTCCGAGCGCCATCTACTTTAACCGCGCGGAAAACGGCGAAAACAACAAAGCAATTTTTTTAATTCTTGCATTACAGATGACAAAATTAATTCAAAGCTTTTTAAAAAAAATAGTAATAAACATCGGTGGCGCGCGAACGCCACCCGGCGGTTTAGCCCCACAGCACCGCGAAACCTATAACTAGAGCACCTGGTAATTTTTGTAATTTATGTTTATCATCTTTTTCTTCTTATTATTATTTATATTTCAAAAAATACAATTTCATTCATCGGTGGTGCGGGGGTGCCTCAATGGAATTTAGCTCACGGCACCGCGCCAACTATACTTAGAAAACGTGCGTAAATTTTGTTATTCATGTTTATCTTGTTCTTCTTATTATTATTTTGTTTTAAAACTTATAATTGCAATCATTGGCGCACGCCATCGCTCCAGCTATATTAGAGAGCGTGGGTAAACTTTGTGTGGAGCGCCAGTGCACCGCACTAATTTTAATTAAACAACGTGGGTAAATGTTGTAATTTAAACTCATCATCATCTTCTTCTTATTTTTTATTTATTTTTTATTTCTTTTTATGTTTTTCTTCTTCTTATTATTATTAATATATTATTTTTTAAACGTTTATATCTTAAAACCAGTATTCCTCCTTCGTTACTGATTGATCAAAAAAATATGAGTTCTTTGGAAATCATAGAAAATTGCGCAATAATTCTTAGGAACTACTTTTCATTGATAGATAATATGTGTTTTATTGATAATATTAAAACTGTTAAAAAAGTATATTTCAGCAACGGAGTGATTATAAAAAGATGTCATTGCACAGCTAAAACTGTAGTTGACTAAGCTATTTTTTTAATTTAATATAAGAAAAGTGGTAGCTAGCTTTGAAAAATGCTCTAAAAATAGAGCAGAAAAAAGAGGCGATTTTTCCCCGCGCGTATGTTTAGACAGAAAAGATGTGGACTATTCTGAGATGGACATTATGTGGATTATAGGAAATTTGCATTTGGTTTGGACAGCTGCTCACTGAATAAAAATTTCTACCATATGATAATGATTTGTTTATACATTTATCTAATCACTGTTGCATTTGTTTAGTCTTATTAAATGTCATTTGAAAAAATTAAACTCATAGCAATCTTTTACAAGCAAGAAATCGCCACTTTTTCAAATTTATAGTTGTTTCTTAAACATACAAATATAGCCTTCTAATTGAAAAAGTGGCGATTTCGCGCTTGTCAAATATTGCTGGGAGTATGATTTTTTTAATTGACATTTTATCAGACTAAAAAAAATGCAACAGTGCTGTGTGATTAGATCATTGTATAAACAAATCATTATCATATGGTAGAAGTTTTTATTCAGTAAGCAGCTGTCCAAACCAAATGTAAATTTCCTATAGTCCACATAATGTCCATCTCAGACTAGTCCACATCTTTTCTGTCTAAACATACGCCCGGGAAAAAAATTGCCCCTTTTTCCTGCTCTATTCTTAGAGAATTTTTCAAGGCTAGTATGTTTTATAAAAAAAAATAGTTAAATTGCAAAAATTAACAAATACAAAACTGCTCAAAATAAATATATGTTTTCAGCAATTTTGTGAGAAGAAAATTGTTCTCTATCAGAAAGTTGCCTATGTGTAGGTGAAAAACTTTTTTGTAATATAATATTTTTGCAATTGATTTGCTATTGATTATTTGTCTTTTCTCAATAATCTTGAGCCGGCCCAGAGACAAACAAAAATAAATTTGGCAAGTCTAAAAATTTGGCAACCTTTGGTAAAAAGGGTCATCAAATTTTCATTTCCATGTTGATTTTAAAAAAAACCTGATAATTTGGCTCTCCGACGACTAGTGTATTTATCTATTGTTTAAGCCAATTTTAAAAACAAAAGAATTTTGTGGAGAAGTGGCGAAGTTCATAGTTTTTTCTATGCTATTTTTTAAACCTTACCGTACCTTGCAAACTTTTTTACACTTTACCGTACCTTGCAAACTTACTGTGTAAATTGTACAGCACCTGCAGAATCTGTACAAAATTACTTGTACAGTGTTTTTTTTACATAATCTTAATTAGGTGTTTAATATTCTTAAAAAATCTTCTCATACAAAAAATTAAGAGTTAAAATATTTCCTATCTAACAACCTTTCACTTTTCTTCTAATTTAGTATTCTCTCATTTCTTAAAACGCAAATTATGTTTAAGAAAATAAAATAAAAATTTAATTTGAGCTCAAAGTTCCAAAAAAATCATCAATATATCATCAAACACGAAGATTTCAATCAAAAATGTATGTGTCAAAAATATTTTTTTTAATTTGCATTTTACTAACCAAACGCTTTACTCTTTGTATTTTATAGTTTACATCGCTTTTTATGAGCATTCATTGTATTTTGTTGTATCCTAAATTATTTAACTGCTAAATCTAAAGTTACAGTTGGGTTCTATCTTTTTAAATGCGTGAAAAATGGTTTAATTGTATCAACCGCTTTATTAATTGCTAGTTACTGAATATTATAAATAATTAGACCTTTTTAATGCAGTTAACTAATTTTGTAAAACTTTGTATTAAAACATTTGTTTTTATTCCCCTGAAAATGTACTCTTGTACTTTGACATTTTTTGATTACAATAATATTTGCTATAGTTAAAGTATTTTTAACATTTTAC
>JASAMX010022629.1:20000-68322 GCA_030248175.1 Microlaimidae sp. YZB2_3
AAATGCTATACTGGTTTTAAGTCTGTTTGTCACCATAAAATTAGTTTGGCTTTTTAAACTTTTTGTAAAAAAACAACATGGTGTTCCCACCGGTTTTCGTGGGTTTTAATAATGTAATGCATTTTATATGCCTGATTTTTTTAACAATTCGGTTAATCAAATTAATGTAAGGCATTTAGTGTATTTAGAGTAGTTTTTTAATATTATATATTTGGAGTCCAAAAGTCATTTTTTACTTTGAAACAAAAATTGTTCAAATATAATTTAAGCTAACTATACAAAGTTCATATATGAATTGTTAAATATTCAGACTTGTTCAGACTTAAATATATGACTTATTAAATATTTCCTTTCCCCCCTCAGTACTTTACGTTTTTGTCAGCAATTAAAAAACATTTTAAATGTAAAAATATGGAATAAATTAGCTTTTTTAAGCAGACTGTGTACAAGTACAACAACTTTGTTTAAAGTTTGATTATGGTTGTTTTTAAGTCAAAACGCAACTAATAATAAATTAAATAAGTCAGAATAATGATAGAAAACCTTTAAAAAACCATTTTTGTGCAGATTTTTTTAATTATTTATTGTTCAAAAAACAGCTTATTATTTTTCATTATAAAAAGAAATATATCTTAAAGTTAGTGTTTTAAAAAATCTCCTTAACTTTTTTAATTTTAAACAGATCTTTGGATTTTTATTTTCAAATAGGTCAATTTTGTTTTTTAATACATTTTTTTTCTTATAAATTTAAAAGTGAAATTCAGCCCGTGAGTATGTTTATACAGGAAATATTTCGACTAATGCTAGGATAAAATAGCAACTAAAAACGAACACCATTTTTGAACAATTTTTAAAATTGATTATTAATAAAAATTCAAATAATAGGCTTTATTCTTAAAAATAATTTGCATAGATCGTGTTTTATTTGGCACAGTCGGCAAAGACAGCTAAACTCAAAAATCCAGACGGCATATACAAATTTAAACTGCATGCAGTTTATTTCTTTCGTGAAATTCATCGATTGTCAACGATTCGCCTGCTTTTCAATCTTATGTATGTTAAGTAGCAAGAAAATAATAACATGCATGATTAAATGTATAATATGCAAATGCAACCGTTAATTTAAAATAGTGATAATTTCATAAATGTCAAAAATAACCCAAGCAGGCTTTTTTTGTGCCAAACCATATATTTTTTGTAATTCTATGACAGGTTTTTTTGTAAAAAATATTTTTAACATTTTTTGTTTAAGAGATTTTCTCTGTAAAGGCCCGTTCACACTTATGCACAATGCACAATGCACGATGCACAATGCATTATAGTACCTGTTCACACTTACGCACAATGCATAATGCATCGAAACGAATTTTCAGCCAAAACTATTGTTAAATACTGTTTATTTAATTTAATTGTTTAAAAATGCATGTTTCTCTTATTAAAAAACGAAACATAACAAAGAATAGCGTTGCTGCAAATCCAAGCTGACAACAAACTCAAATTAACCGATGTTGGGATACACAATCCTGATTATTAGTCAGCAAAGCTAAAAAAGCCAAAATATAGTCCCAAAATCCCTCTTTTTTATTTATTTTGCATAGAATTATGTTTTATATTTCGTTAACCGCAAAAATGTTTTAAATTTTATGTATAATGAAATTGTGGCGGATAGCGTTGAGCAGTTTAGGTCAACTAAATTCATAATATTAATTCATGTCTTAAGTAGTCACTACACTCGCGTTCAATCATGGTTTCATTTCAATTTAAACATTTTTAAAATATATTAATGTACGCGCTGTAATCAAATTACAGTAGCCCGCGCCTGTCGCCGCGCGTTTCAAAACAGTCGCTTATAGCAGTACGTGCGCTCCACGCGGTGCGCGGGCCCAGTGGGTTCCGTAATTATTGTTTTGCGCTTTATACTCCATGAATAGTTGTTACCGCTGGATTTGGAACCCTTGTTGGCAGTACCAGCTTAGGTATTTATATTACATTACCTTATTTTTATTCAATAATCACCCAATTTGAGATGCCAACCGCTATAGTTGGTTTCGACCAACTTAGGTAAGGATTTTGTGTTGAGTGGAGAGTTCACAGAGGCTGTCTGTGAATTCTCCTTTGAGATTAAGGCGGCATTTCGGAAGTGCTATGGTGGAGTGACTACGAATTTGGATACAGGTATTTGTAAAGAAATTTGCATGTAATCTACCAACGCATTTGGTAGCTATTTTTAATTAAGTTAAATAGGTTACATAAAACCCTCAGTGGTGTGTCGTCAAGGACAACCACTGACTTCGTAAAAAATATCCTTTATTTTTCAATCGGGTAAATTTCTAAAAAAATCAATTATTTAAATTTAATTCAAACTCAAGCCTCTAACTAAATTAGAAAAATAGTATTTAAAAATTTATAAATTTACTTAATTTTCTTTAAATTTAATCTTTGCTTTTAATTGCTAAAACGGGTTTTTAAAAGGCTAAAAAGCTATAGCCTTAGCGTTCCTAAACGCCTTAAAAACAGTCTCTTTTTGTTAAATCAAATTGCTCAAATTGCTCAATGTGCGCAAAAGTTAGTCTATTCTTTTGTTCGCCGCAACGCGGTCTGTTGCGCTTGTAAACGCTCATAAATAAACATTTTGTGTAATCCATTGTGTAACCTATTTATTTTTTAAAGTTGCTAGTTTTTTTTCTTGGGAAAACAAATGTTTATTCCAATAATTACAGTTTTTAATCCTTCCATTAGCGGGCTGGAAAAAGTTACTAAAATTATTTAATGTGGTTTTTTGTAGCTAAAGATCGTTTTTATGTAGCGTATGTGATAACGTTTGAGTTAGACTTCAAAAGAATTTCAAAAGATTATGTAAATTTAAAAATTTTTTATTTGAAAAACCGTTAATATTTTTACGCCAACTTAAAACCTGGGGGCATTTTCATAAAATTATACGCTTAATTCATTATGTTCAACTAAATAGTTTGGAAAAATCAACCAAATATTTAGTTAAAAAACACAGATTAATTAAATTAAAAAAAATACTAAATAGTTGGTAAAAAAGTAAAGAACCTGTATTGGTCGGAGATATATATAACAATATTTGGTTGTTTTTTACTCGTTATTTGGTTAAAAATCACCAAATGGGGGGAGAGAGTGTCTTTTTGTGTCTTTTGTTTTTTTTTAAATGTGTACATAGTTGTACGCAATGGCGTTGTGCGCAAAAAGTCCCAGTGGTCTGGTCATCTTGTCGTCTGACATGCGGTCGTCCTTACAATTACGATTAAAACACTTGTTTGATAAAAATTGTAATATTTTAACAATGAACAAAAAATTTATTCCAACTAAAATAATTATTTAGACATGATTTTGTTTGACATACACTTAATTATGGCAAAAACAATAATTCGACATTATATGATTTATACCCAAATACAAAAAATGATTTTTTTCTTATTTTTCAAACGTTTGACAAAGCTTTAAGCGTTTTATTAACTAAATAATAAAAATACTTGAAAACATTAATTTTTTACCCTCGAAATTCCTCACACAACCTTTTAAGAAGTTAATTAAAAAAAAACAAATAAAAAACTGGAAGACAGGAACATTGTATGTTAGCTGTGAAAAATTGGTTTTATGCGAGGACTTTTTTGTGCCGATCTCAGCGCTCGCAGCGCTTGGGCACATGAACGCATTTTTTCCAGGACACTTTTGTGCCGGGACTCTTTTGTGCCAGCTGCGATTTTTTTCAGGACTCTTTTGTGCCGGGACTCTTTTGTGCCGGACCCGTTGCAAAAATATTCAACTGACGATAACAAAATGTAATTTCACGAAATACTTCATAAATTAAATAAATTATTTACCCTTTAAAAATTAAAACTAAATAGACAATTTATATAAAATCAACTTTTAAATTGATATTCTAACGCAAAAAGAATATTTTTTCAGCCAACAACAGCCATTAAAAATTTTAATTTTGAGATATATTATTAAATTAAATGGCCAATTTTCGTCTCATAATACTCGGTGGCATGGACGTTCCTACGATCAAAATGTAAGCTAAAAAAAGTAGAAAATTCAAAATGTACACATAGATAACTAAGGAAACAAAAACACACCAGAACTGCATTTAGTTTTACAAAATAGAAAAAATGGACATAAAACATATTTTGTTGAAATCTTATTGCAACCGCATGGCTGACAAGAGAAAAGATATTTGTTCCAAACAGTAGTCGGTTGGCAGAGCAGTATAAGTACTAAAGATCCCGGATCGTGCGTGCTCAGCCCTAGCCCGCCCCATTAATATTTTCTAAAAATCACGGCCGGGCCCGGCCCACTTGCAAGTCTAAATAAGAGATATCGTTTAAATGAAATCCCGTATAACTATTATTCTAATGATATACCATTTAAATGGTACTCTCTCAGTCATCTTACTGGTTTTGGGAAGAGAAAAATAATAAAATAGTAGTAAAACCATCCAAAATTTTCAACCATTAGAAAACTTACTGCAAAACCAGTAACGTGTATACTAGATTTCAGTAAACCACCGAGCTGGGAAACCATTCACAGAATATATATTTTCCACAAAACAGTCAACAAAAACATATCGAAAAACAGTCATTTAATAACTTAACTTAATTTTTTTTTAATCATTTGCTAGTGTTTTAGTTTTGGTCCTTTTACCTCCGGTATATAACAGCAATATGAGAAACAAAGATTCAGAAACAGTAGATATTAATAGCAATTACAATGCATAGGTAGTGCATTTAATTTCGGCACTTTTTTGTTTTTCCGATGTAACTTTTCACTCTATGGGCCGATTTTCATGTTTGATAGCTTATTTTGAAGCTTTCACGATACTGCTTTGCGTCACAAAAAATTCACTGTACGAAAGTAGTTTTTTTACTTAATTAAATCAGTTTTTTTAAAAAAACGGAAAATTGCCAAAATTAAATGTGTGCATTTAATTTCGGCACTTTACAAACAATCGATTGTTTCTCAGTCAAAAAATCATCATTTTCAAAAATTTAAAAACGTATCATTATCTCCAGACAATTTTCTTTAATTTAAGCTTTTATTTGTTGTTCAACATGTAACTGGCAAAAAGTTACAGCTAAAATGCCAAATGGTATCAAAATGAGCAAAATTTGGGAAAAAAGTGCATTTAATTTCGGCACTTTTTAAAAGGACCCCCTTAATCGAGTTTAAGCGCAGCACTATGACGCCTATACATTTCAACGTTGTCTTTTAACTATTTACAACTACAATTTAACACCCGACCACTTAATTCAACCCGTTTTTACCTACAGCAATATGTGTGCCGAAATTACACTATTTTATTTTATAATGATTGCTCACCACAGACGCAACGTGAAATCACGGGACTAAAAATTCGGAAAATAGACTAAATTTTACCAGGACAGTTTAATTTTTAAACCAATTTATTGCGTAATCATGAAATACCCATGTTCTAAAAACAAGTAACAATTTTATTTTTTATAAATCACACAATTTCACATAAAAATATCATAACATAACAAATAAAAAACTCACGACAGTCATTTAAATATAATTAGCTCTCATTTGAGCTATGAAACGTCGTATTCCGTCCAGGATTACCAAAGATATAGTCCAAAATCAAAAATGCCCAATTGGGAAGTGCCGAAATTAGATGCACTACCCTACTGTGAGTACACACTAAATCAAGCTTCTGCATCAAGTTCTTGTTTAATCGCGGTTAAAGAAACAGCAGGACAAGATGTTTAAACATTTATCACATACACTGTGAAAGGAAATAAAAAAATTAATAAACTAAAAACAAAATATTACCTCTGTTTGTCATAAAATTTTTTGGCAAATAAAATCCAAAAACCACACATTTTAAAATAACGTGTTGCAAAAACCTGAACTTCCCAGCAGAAGCTTTGAAAATAATTCGAACAAGGGAGTTAGAACCTGTGCACACGCTTCTTAATACTGCCAGTTTAGTTTCACAGATTTCGTTTGCGCTCTTGTTTTCCTTTAATTAAAATTTCTTTAAAAAAAATTGTTTTCTTCTTTATTTCGAGAAAAATAATATTTGTTATTTCACGTTTATGGTCATAAACTAAAATTTTTCGATAGGTTCGTTCTTCTTGGCCATTGTTTTCTGTTTATAAAATGCAGGTTTTTTCCATATGCCGAATAAAAGTTCATTTTAATCAATATTTTTTTAAAAAATTCGCACATTAAAATCTATTATTGCTTTTTTCGGTTGAGTATGTGAACGCAATAAGGTTTTTTATATTATTTTGATTCGAAGTTAGGTTTACAAACAAAACAAATCCACATTTTTTTTGTTTTTTTTTAACCGATCTCAATTAAAAATGTGAACAACAATGAAAAATATTCGTTTTGTAGGTGTTTATTAGTTAATTACTTAATTATTAAAAATAATTACAGATAAACCATTTAGTTTTTACTGGTCTTAAGCAAATGTAGTAAACTTATTAATAGATTTCATAATTGTAGTAAAGTTGATATTGGTTTGAAGAGAAACCAGTAAATAGTGATTTAATTTGCAATGATTACCTTTTCTACCTAAACAATAGTATGAAATATTAATCTCAAAAACCAGTAAGGTGTCTGAGAGAGTGCCAAATGTTCCACCAATTAACTGATACTTTTATTTGAATCGAACCATATTTATATGGGCGTTTTTCAAGTGTTTTGTTTTAGGTGTTTCATTTTTTATTATGTATCTAACTGTTGTTCTTTTATACTCGAACGGAATGGAATTTAAAAAATCATGCCCACAATAAAAATCGGGCAGTCAGATAAAAAATAATTTGCATAAGCATGGTTGACACGCAACTGATTGGCCGTTATGTGTGATGTTTATTTCAGTAATAGTACGTTCAGCAGTTTTGACGCGGTTTTCTAACAAGAAAAAGTAAGGTTCTCGATAGTTGCGAAGCACCAACCGAATGAAAATTATTCCTCACGTGATTTTGGTTGATTGCCAATCAAGAAATCGTCTTTGTTTTTAAATTTATGGTTCTTTTTTACATACATAGAAATATAACCTTCTATATGTAAAAATGGCGATTTAGCGATTGTCAAAAATTGTGTGAGCATAGTTTTGTCAAATTTCATGCTATTCGAGTATGGAAGAACAGTAGTTAGGTTGTGTAATTGGTTCACAAAATAAAAAAAAATATTATCATATCGTCAACATTTTTTATTCAGTCAGAAGAAGCATTAGCCAAATGTTTATTCATTATAGTTAACCTGGAACCGGGACAAGTCGCTCCCGCCAATTTTTTTAATAATTTTCTTAACTATTATTTATCAAATTACTCAATTTGGGACAAAACTTTTAAAAAATAAGGCTTAAATTTGACTAATTTTTTGCATATTTTACCTTTGCTAAACAATGAGAATTTTTAAAAAATCTGCATCCCATTCGTTCCTCTAAAAATCTTTCATGGAGCGTGAGGCTTTAACCAAAATTTTATCCCAGCAACAGTGGTGATATATCGTTTCGGGCGATCAAATTGGTTTAGCACTCATGGGTTTCGGCCTAATAAGGCTATAAAAAAACAAAACAAAACCCGTCATAACCGCACAAATTCAATTGGTCCACTGCATTGGTATTCAATTGGTCCACTGCATTGGTATTGCAATTGCAATATTATGCAATATTGCAATATATGCAATTGGTTCAATATAATTCAACCATAAATCTTTTTTTTCATTAAAACATAAGTATATTAAAATCGAAGGAAACTGTTTTAAAACTATCAATAAATTTTAATAGAGCATTTTTTAACAACCAGCTAACTTAACTAACATGCCGCTAGTAAACCGGCTCCTGGCTGGCTTTTTTATTGACCGCTTTTTTTATTTTACATAATAGTGTTATAAATGTTAAGAAATTGCATCATTCTGATTTATTGGATTAAGTATTTAAATCATCAATTTCTGACGCATCAACTAAAAACTATGGGATCTTTACGGATTTGCAGTATCATTGCAATAAATCTGGCTGGTGCTGTATCAATTGGTTTTCCGTGCGTTCTTTTTTGTTACCATCTTGTAAACTGGACTAATCGCATTTTTGTACCGTTAAACGAGCGAAATAAAATCAAAACTTACCATTAATATGCAAATAAGCTCATTTAAAAACATGTGGTGAAGTGAAAAAAAAAATTGGAACACATTTTCCGTTAAAATAAAATTATTTTTTCTAAATTTGAAAACGTGAAATTCTACGATTTAAAACAGTGAACAGAACAAAAAAATAATGTTTTGCGGGTATTTTTAGGAATTGTGTGTTTTTGTTTTTTCTCAGAATTAAGGTATAAAAAGCCATTGTTTTTGTTTTAATACGCACACTCATTCGTTCCGATCTTTTGAATTCATACACAAACCAGCATTTCATTGTGAAAATTTTTAATTTTAAAAAACCGGCTAGTTTTTTTACCCGCGGAACTGTCTTTATTTCTATTTTAAAAAAAGTGAAATGCGTAAATTAGTGTAATTTGCCAAAGGGTAAATTTTTGAATAAAAACATCCATAGAAAGAAAGTATTTTGCAATTTGTCATTAGTAATTTTTCACAGGATGCAAAAAATATAAAAAATCTGTGCTATTAACTTTTCCAAAATATATTTTACTAAGATCTACTAAATTTACTAAGATCTGGGGGTGTCCCCCCAGCCACCGGAGGCGAAATTTTTTTAAATATGTACTAAAACCTGCTTAAAAATCGTCCCCTGGTGATCGCATGAACATACATTTCAATTTTTTTTTGTTGCTAATTTCTATGCAATTTTGTCTGATCTTCAAAATTAATCTAATGATAAAATTGTTTATAACAAAACTATCTATTGCCTGTTTTTAAATTTTGCGCATAAGTATGGTTGAAGTCATAACAACAAAAAATATTACTAATAATGTAGAAATTTGACCTTCCCATATAGCAAAAAAAATTTTTATATTGATAAATTTATGGTTTTAGAATGCACTAAGATTTATATTAAATTTTATAACACAATATTCAAAAAGTAAAAAGGAAAGATATACAAAAAAATGTCTCGTTTCGCCAATAATAGAGGGGTGGAGAGGGGCGGACTACTCCACAAGTTTAAAACCTTTGAAAGGGGGTTTAAAACGGCCATTATTAAACCTATAAATCTCATAATATATATTATGAGTTTTAACATGTATATAGTATTGCCATAAATATCTAAGGCAAAGGCCTTAGCTTAGCTATGTAGCTTAGCCTTGCCTTAGCTATGAATGGTACAATCCATCAAAAATAAAAAAACTAACATAAATGATCAATGTCACTTCCCGCAAAGCGGGAAAAATTTCAGTTTTTGGGTATTTTTATGTTTTTTGAACGCATCAGGAATATTTCTGAATTTATATTTAAAGAAAAAAAATTTTTTTTCCCAAAATTAAAAAAAAAACGTAAGGGTTCCCCCCTTTCGAAAAAATCCGGCTTTGCCGGATTTTTTTGGGGAAGGGGGGCGGCCGCCCCCCCTGGCTACGCCACTGCTGCAGAGCTCTGGTTACAGTTACAGTGAATTAATCTCAAAATACCTTGAACATTTCTTTTCTCTTTACAATAAGTGTTTTTAACAAGTTTTGAAAAATTTTTAAAACTAGGATAAAATTAATTCAACCCAAAAACATGTTTTAGTAGTGCCGATCCGACCATTAGCAAAACACCGTCGCTGGTATGGCAACCCAGTTTTTTTAGTATTTTTTATTTAAATATAATAATCCATAGCAATATTTTTTCTAATTTGTAATAATAAGTATAAGCATTTGGGTGGATCCAAAAACAGGAGCCCCTATCTGAGCTTCTCAGTTTTAGGAAATATCAACATTGGTGCCCAAGAGGAAATGGAGAGGAATCATCTTTTCCCTCTTCTCTAATAACTTCTAATTCTCTTTTTTTGCCAAATGAAATGATTTTCCATACTAGTGAAAGGAGGCCCCAAAGCTAGTGTTATGTCTCTAGCGACGTGATCATTTTCAGAAACCCGTTGAGCTTCTGGCCTATTTTTGGAGGTGGAGTGGCTGGAGTGGCCGTTCAGTATAGGAAAATTAAACTCGCTAAAATTTTCCTGTGGGTCATAAGCGTGTAAGCTATCAGCTTGACGCTTCATCTTTACTGTGCAAAAATAATATGAGAGTGTTTTTCGCTTTAAATAAGAAGTTGTACTGCAACACGTAATGACTTTTAGAAAAGCTTTAGGGAGTGGCGTGCTAAGGACGTGTGCAGAGAAGACATAAACTCTTTTCACTAAGCTTGTAAACACTACGTGTGAGACAAATGACGTGTAAGTTTGCAGTTGAGTGTAGCCTTAAATTCTTAATTTGGACGTGATTCCTAGGAAACAACACCAAATCAGATACTTAAAGCCGGAACAATAACATCAACTCTTAGGAGTTTTTTTTAATTTTATAAAAGGCAACGCATTTTAGATAAACCTCTTCAGGCCAGATATTGCGTTCCAATAAGTGTAGCAGCAAGAAATAGTGTGTGTGTTTTGTGCCTCAAGAATACTGGAGTTAGTGTGACACTAATATTTGTTGAGAATATTAAACTAAGCAAATTGTGTGCAAAGGAACACCCTTATTGTGTTTACAGGGCGTCGTCGCGCGTTGCTATAGCGCGGGAGGGTAGCATTGTTGAATGCAGGTTTCAAATTTATTGATCCTGTCTTTTTATTAACGCGATCAATGAATACACTATAAAGGTTTAATGCGCTTATTTAGAAAAACGACAAAAATTGCTTAAGCTAAAATGGCGATAAACGCGGAGCATTAATGCGAGTAAGGGACAAGCACAGTAAGTGGAAAACCAATATTACCGACTTTTTGTGAAGTTTGAACGGATACAATACCGTGAGAGAATGTTTGTGCTTAATGCGTACCTGAGAGAGTAACTACTGACCAGCTTGATAAGTGGAGGCTAACTAGGCCCGGCAATAAGTTACTATGTAACGTTGATCAGGATTTGGGGACGGCCTCAAGGGAACTGGGAAGGCAACAAGTTACCTTGCTTGACCAGTGAAGCTAACTGGGAGAGTAACGAGTTACTAAAAATCAACCAGTAGTGGGGAATGCTTCTGTGTACTAATACGATAAAAAAACTAATATAAATGATCAATGTACACTTCACCGCAAAGTGGGAAAAATTTCAGTTTTTGGGTATTTTTATGTTTTTTGGAACGCATCAGGAATATTTCTGAATTTATATTTAAAGAAAAAAAAATTTTTTTCTCCAGAAATTCAAAAAAAACGTAAGGGTCCCCCTTACGAAAAAATCCGGCTTTGCCGGATTTTTTTGGGGGAGGGGGGCGGCCGCCCCCCTGGCTACGCCACTGCTGCAGAGCTCTGGTTACAGTGAATTAATCTCGAAATACCATGAACATTTCTTTAGCTACCTCTTTACAATAAGTGTTTTTAACAAGTTTTGAAAAATTTTTAAAACTAGGATAAAATTAATTCAACCCAAAAACATGCTTTAGTAGTGCCGATCCGACCATTAGTAATACACCGTCGCTGGTATGGCAAACCAGTTTTTTTAGTATTTTTTATTTAAACATAATAATCCATAGCAATATTTTTTCTAATTTGTAATAATAATAAGTATTTAAGCATTAGGATGGATTTAAAAACAGAAGCCCCATTCTGAGCTTCTCAGTTTTAGGATGGATCGTGCTATATATCCTGTGATGAGATGATTTGATTGACCCGTGATTGGTCGTTTCTTCTATAACTAGGTCAATTCTTTTAATACGCTATTAGTACATATTTGACACATGATTTTCTCGTGTAACGTAGTTTAACTTCATGTATTTACTCTATGGCAAAATTCCAGTAGCTATAGTGTAAAATAATTAATGAATATACAATATTGTATAGTTTAGTAACATATGTTTAACATCATACCATTCCGATTTTATTTTGTTGGAAAATTTGCTTTGAAGTTTTAGATTTTGTCCTATATAAGGATAAGTAAGATTTTTATTTTTATTTCATATACTAATCGTTTTTTACGTGGTGTTCGTTTGTTACTTGAAATCTTATACCCAATAAGACGATCTTATATATATGAAACAGCGAAATGGATTGATAAGTTCTCCAGTGACACAGCAAACCCTGCCGGTGCCGAGGGTGATGCACCCCACCAGCAACATGACGATCGGTGTGGATGGATGTTCACGGTCGGCGCCTCCTACCAGCCCCGAGGTTCCCGTGTCCCGCGGAGCTCTGCACAGCCAGCCACATAACAGTATACACAACACACAGCCGATGACAATTCCGAAGACGAAACACGCGGCGAGAAAAGAAAGAGAACTCTGGAAAATAATTCAACTACGGTAGAAATAATTATTTTATTTTACGGTTTATTTATAATTTATAGTTATTCAAGTTTACATTTATATATTAATTATCATTCAATATATTCTGCTAATAGCAAAAATATATAATATACCGAAAAATGTGCAACTCCTATATAAAAAAAGTAAGAAAAGGTGGCCTTTATAATGAGCCTCTCCATTTAAATAACACTCTCCATTATAATGGCATAGTAGCCATTTTAATTCGGCGAGTTAAAATGGAGAGGAAGCTATTATAATAGCCATTTATTGACTTAATTTCACTTCATATATACTCACAAGTTTAATACTGTCCGGGCCGCAGGAGTTTCCCCGTGTTGGTTTAATACTGTCCAACACGCAGAAACTCGTGCGGCCCGGACAGTATTAAACTTGTGAGTATATATGAAGTGAAATTAAGTCAATAAATGGCTATTATAATAGCTTCCTCTCCATTTTAACTCGCCGAATTAAAATGGCTACTATGCCATTATAATGGAGAGGGCCATTTAAATGGAGAGGCTCATTATAAAGGCCACCTTTGCTGTACTTTTTTTATATAGGAGTTGCACATTTTTCGGTATATTATATATTTTTGCTAATAGTACTTTAATTTTATTTAATCTTTTAAGTGAAGTGATGGATTCTATTGAAAAGCTCCAACTGTCATGAAGCTTAAAAGGCATCAAAAAATGTCTAGAATTAGGAGCGAAACGTATTTTTTTGATATTACAAAATTTATCTTATTTCAAGCTTGTAAAATTCAAAACATCGTTATAATGTAGCTTAATTTGTGATTTATTTTAGCGACTTTACACATTACATCAGAAATTATGGTAAACTTTTTTATTTATGCGTGTTTAGTGAATTCGTACTTTTTGTTTAGCTATTAATATCTTTTCCCTCTCCCCACAAAACTGCGGTTTTTTGTTTTCACTTTTCCTTTCGTTTTCTATTAAGAAACATCAACATTGGTGCCCGAGAGGAGATGGAGAGGAATCATCGTTTCCCTCTTCTCTAATAACTCCCAATTCTCTTTTTTTGCCAAATTTATCACATAAAATGTTTGTTTATAAGGCTTATTATTTTTCTCTCCATTCACTAATTTACCATATAAGAGCAATTTTAAAAATTCCCTCCTTCTCCACCATATTTTAACCCCCTAAAAAATCATATCCACCCCTAGGCACTGTTTCAGACTTGCCAAAAAGTAGGCCCCCTAAGTCGAATTTTGACTTTTACACCGGGGTAAATATTCCCCTTTGAACATCAGTAATGTATTACATACAAAATATGTTTACAACTTTAATATTACTTAGGTGCTGCTTGTAAATTGCACCAGCGTTAATAAAAAGAAGGAGTTTGTGTGAGGAAAAGTAATAAAAAATTAGCTGGATGAGATTACCAATTTAAAAAACAAAGTTAGAAAATATATTTATTTAAGACTATAAACATTTTTGAAATTGATGCAAAATATATGAATAATGTATTTATGTATGATTATTTATAAACTTTTCGTGAGTAATTTACTTTTTTTTCTTCCTTTTATTATGTTGACTAAGCAGGCACACTTTCTGCCATAAATTTTAAAAAACAAATTAATTATATGCATATTGTATATGTGCTAAGAGACTTTTTTATGTATGTGTAAACTTATATGCTAAGATACTTTACACATGTATGTGTAAACATACATGCTAAAGAAGACATTTCACGTATATGCATAAAGCTTATACGCTAAAGAGGCCACCAGCGTAACCAATAGTTTTGGTGGAGAAAATAAGCAAGTTATGTTCAGTGGAGTTAGGCAGACAGAAAAATCAAGCCTGTTTTCTCCCAAAACACATCGAACTGCTAAAATTTAGATCCCGCTCCACTGTGAATATTTTGTTTTGCTCCTGGGGACCCTACTTTTTTCGAGTAGAACCCCTCAACAGCAGTGAAACAACCACTTTTCTTTTTGCCTAGTTTGGTCTCCTCAACTCGACCAACATTTAACAAACCGCACTTTTAACTATTAAAACAATGATAACATTTTTTAAAATTTGTTTTAGTTAATAATGTAATTTTACTGCTGTTCTTTAATAAAACAATTTATTGAAATTTTTTTTAAAATAATTCATTATAAATTAAAATATAAATAAAACTATCACTTTAAAACTACCTTATCATAAATTTGTACACAAATAAATAATTTTCTTGTTGTTAAGAACAACAAGAAAATAAGCCCTGAAGTAATAGGTTGTAAGTTCGACTGCTCTTACATAGAAGAAAGTTGTATGGTTATTCTTAGTATAATATTTCCACAGACACATGTCTCACAATTTTTTCATTCAGTAGTATCGGCACGGCTAGTGAAAATCACAACCAAAATCATCACAGGGTATCTAACGGCAAGCGGCAATGCGGGTAATTCCTTACAACTTCTTGGAGAATTATTTAAAATTTTCATTACGTCCTTACTATGACACAATGAGTAAGAATCCTCATAAAATACATTACATAACAGGGTAACTGACTTAATTTCGGCCACTTTTTTGGATCTGTTTTTTTTCTGGTTTTTCCAATCGACCCAAGTTTGGTCTAAAAATCAAACGATAGCTATTTTTGTTATTCCAGTGCAAAATTTTAAAATTTCTGTTACATTTAATGATCAGTGGAGGTTTAAAGTTTTTTTATAGTGGCCGAAATTGAGGTGCGAGCCATTAACTTCGGCCACCTACAAAAACTGGCTATAACTATTGCCAAACTGATAAATAAAAATTTTTAAAGGTTGCAAATTTATCCTTAAGTATTGTTCTGGGTACATAGAACTTAATTTTTCCTTTTGCAAATTTTAATAGTTATTAGCAAGACTTTAAATAATTATGTCAAAACCTTAAAAAACAAGTTTTAATAACCTGTATTTTTCTGTTGAATTTTTATTTTTGGCTTAAAAACGTCAAAAAAAGTCAAACGAGCAAAAAAAAATCTTTATAAATACGGTAGTACGATGATATTTAAAAACAGTAAAAAACGGCAGGTTCTTTTACCGAAATTTTAGGGCGGCCGAAATTAACGGTATTTAAAATGCGCAGTTAATTAAACGCGTTGCAAAGTGATTTTGAAGAAAATACTTTTGCAAAAACATTCAACATTAATCTTATTCAACATTAATCCAGTTAGTTTTGTGTTAGTTTTTTTGTCTCTTAAAAAAACAAGCTAATTTTTTAACATCCTAAATTGTTGGCCGAAATTAAGGTCTGGCCGAAATTAAGTCAGATACCCTAAATGTGACTCCTAAAGCACATTTTATAAACGTTATATGTCAGAGTCACGTTAATTTTATACCGATTGTGAGTCTGTAAGAGTAGAAGCGACGATTAGTAATTCACCCCGTTAGGAAGACGAAACCCGTGGGTCCGGGCCGACCCGACCCACCTCGGTTCATGACTGTTTTAAGAACTCCAAAAGGGACGAAACTTCCCCGTGATGTGCCCGCATGTAAACCTCCGTTTCCCACAATGCTTTGAGAAGAGTGGAGTCGTCGGCCTCGTCCAAGGCAACTTCGCACGAGAGCGGGGTGGAAAATCGATAAAAGGGTACGCCCAGACTGTGGCACCAAGCCCGCGCCCTTTCCACCGGCCTCCCGTCCGCAGCCGTTACCTAGAATTTCAGAAGTTTACAGCTGAAATTTATTGAAATCTTTCTTTTAGGACAATGTTTATAATATTTTTTTATATATTTTAAGAGTACAATAATAAGCCCTGAAATTTAAAAAAATCAGTATTACATAAAGTATACTGAAATTAATTTAAAAACACATACAAACCTGCAGCGTTTTTTTATCATTTTTTATCAAAGAAAGGGGAAGTTGGTGGCCACGATTTTACTTGCTTATAATGTTAGAAATTACATATTTATAAAACAAAAAGCGACACTTTTGTTTTACCTGATCGATGAGTAAATTTCCCATTTCTTTCAGTGCGAATCCCTTAAAAATACCGTCCACTATTCCGCTGGGTATGCTGACATCCAAGGTAGCATTGGCCGATTTCCGGGGGAAAACTCCGGTACCAACAGAAAGGACGCATCCCACGTCTATCACCTCGTCCACTTTTTCCTGAAAAAAAAAACAAACAAAACAACAGTGTTTTTAATTTTTTGTTTTCACCTATCAATAAAATGGGCGTAATGGGCGATATAAATTTATCCTGATTTGCGTATTTAAACCAATTAAGATTTTACAGAAAATACAGTAGGTTTTGAAAACTCCCTGAAGTTTCTGATTTTTGGATTATACTTTTTGCATGTTTTTATATTTTTCTAAAACAATTTTATTCTTCCATAATGCGACACTTATTTCTGCACTGTTTTTTATTATTATTTTTTTAATTTTAAGTTAAAACCGAGGTAAAACATTTTTTTAAGTTTGGAATTTGTGATGTCGTAGAAAAATAAAGCCCGACAAGCTTTACCAAATTATAAAAATCAGTTAGATCATTTTGCTCATCCAATAAACTTTTTTCTATTAATTTCTTATTTTATGATTATGCCAGTAATGCAATTTTTAACGTTATGTTTTAATTATGTAAAAAAGGTGGCCTTGAGAAAAACATGAAAACTATTTAAATTCGATTTTTTAGGATTTTTACTGATTAATGTTTTGTTTACCTTAATGTTTCAGCAAAAAAAACTAACATATTAATTCGAAAAACTCGTATGGATCCGTTCAAAATGAGAGTTAAATTTCAATTAATTCCAAAGGTGTTTTTCTCAAACCATAAAAATAGAGCTTTTGACTTTTGTATTTTCTTTGTCTAAGTGTTACTGCCATGTTTTGGGAGAACATTCTTTTAAAAGTTTCATCAACTCCGCCTTTTTTTCGAACAATAACGAGAGGTGGGCCTTCTTTACTACACTCCTCACTGGACATAAATTTTCCACAATAATTTACCCACAATTAATTTCCCACCGCAGTAAATTATTTTTATTCCCAACATTGTTTTGTTTCCAGTCCGATTCTTACCGCATAATTGGCGGCCGTGTTGTGCATGTTAAGTTCGGATAACAATTCTAAGGTGGGATTGTTGGCTATAAGTCCCCCGTCCACATATTTATCATCAACACTGCTGAAGTAGGTCGGGGCAGCGCTGGAACACCGCACCGCCTTCCACAAGCATTGCTCTGAAAAACAAAACTTTTACTTTTGTTTTAATAATAAATAGTTGCATTTATAGTTATTAGAGGTTAATAAAAAACATACGGGTGTTATGTTTGTTTGTGTTAAAGTCTAGCACATAGTTTTTTTGTTAAAAAATACGATGTAACAAAGGCGTTCATCCGACGGCTGTCGGCAGTCTAATTATTTTCCAAAGCGCGCTGGCTAATAAAAAGACTGTCTAAAGAGATTTTATGATAAACGTGTAATTATACAATTATTCTAGATAGCTAAATTATGTTATCCAAAAAATATTAATTCATGAGAATTTCTGCAATCGTCGACGAACAATTTTAATTTATAATTAAGCGCCGAAGTTATCCAGCGAAACAAAAAAACAAAACAAAAAACAATGTGTCCTAAATGGTAATGTTCGTTCAATTTTTGCCTATTTTTTTTTCTTTTTTAAAAAACCGAAATATCTTTTTTAGTTTAAAAAACAAGAATTCAATTGGGAATTTTGTGACTGGCTTTAAAATCATTGAGCAATGAATATATTTTAAACAAACCTTTTGGGTTCAAAAATTCTTTTTCTTTATTTTCCTTTTCACTCAGGGGTAACCGATAATTTCTAAATAGCACCAGCTTTGTGGGTCGCTTATCTGCTTCAACTGCCGTGATTGTCAATCTAATATTCATTAATCAATCAATAAAATTAACTTTAAATCAAATATCAATATTATGTTAAGAGCGTATCCGCTAATTTTTTTTGGGAAATTTATGTTTCACTGGTAAAAAAAAAACAAATCGATGTTAATAGTCCCAAAAATTTTGACCCAAATAAAACTAGAAAGCAGTTTTAAAAACTTAAAAATGCATTTTTTTAACTTTCGGAATTTAATAGATTTCTGAGAATTCGTTTGTGTGTAATTTGTTGTTTTCCGGCGTTATCCCCTAACTAGTTAAACTTTTCGAAGCAAACAATGTGTTCTTTCGCCAGGCAAAGGTCAAAACAAACAAAACGTAGAAAATGAAAGTTTTACTAATTTGAGGATAACGCCCAAAAACACACAATTTATACTAATTAAAAAAAAATATTTGAATACTTTAAAAATATATTATTGGCACGGGGAGATTTAACCTAAACTCCACCCCTAAATTTTGCAAAGGGAGTTAAACTCTCCTACCTTCCTACTGTGGAGCAAGGGGTTTGAAGGTTTAACATTAACACTCCCCCTCTATTTTGGGAACATTTAGGGAAGAAAGTGACTTTAAAATGAGATCTAATGATTTGGCCGAATCGGGTCCCTGGCAAAGTGAAAGGGATCCCCCACATAGTGAATCGGGTCCCCTCAAAGAAAACGTAAACAGTACGTTATTCACAAATAACGTTGACAACGTTTTGATGTTTATAACATAATAACAAGAATTTTATGTAACAGTAAGAATGTAGGACTAAGAAAACGTGTTTAAGATAACAAATCAATTTCATACTGCGCAATTGCAGAAATATTTCTGTTTTAAGTTTAAACTGAAGAAATACCGTTTTCTATAAAGATCATGATACAAAAAGCGGAAAAAACGAGTGAATATGACTGTATATATAGTCCATTAGTACCGCAGTAGGTGTACAATAATACCTAAATTGCAGTTTAAACAAAAAAAAAAAGAGTTGATGTATTCACTAATCCTTTGAGTGTTTTGTAGTATGTTATGTACGTATTTCTCTGTTCATTAATATATGATATTGTTCGAATTCGCAACGTTACTGTCGGTTGTAGTTTATGTGCTGCTGCAAAAAATATAATTGAAATAAGTATTTGAATGAAAAATTTGAAGTTATTAACAGTGGGAATTGAATGCAACTGTAAGGTGAGTTATAAAAATTCAGCTACTTTTAAGTTTTATAAGAACTGATTTCGCAAAAGCGTATGTACAAGAATACAAAATACGGAAGAATATAAACACTCTATACAAAATTGGACCATTATGTGTGTCGCATATGGGTACTTTCGGCTTTTGTGGTCAATAACTGCTTATATATTTTTTTCTACCCAATTAGCCATAAACTTGGTTTTTTTGTTATTATCTTCATTGCTGTATTTCAGAAAATATATCAGAAAATATTTCGTAAAATCAGAAAATATTTCGTAAAAAAGTGTTTTAAAAGGAGAATAAAACATTAAAGTAGCCGAATTTAAGTCATTGACTATTACATTGATTACCACTTAGACACGCTGCGAATTCTAGTACTATTATATTAAAAGGGAATGCGGCATTTCATTAATTTATATTTGTATCAAGATAGGGTAGTGCATTTAATTTCGGCACTTTTCCAAATTGGGCATTTTGGACTATATCTTTGGTAATCCTGGACGGAATACGACGTTTGATAGCTCAAATGAAAGTTAATTATATGTAGATGCCTGTCGTGAGCTTTTTATTTGTTATGTTATGATATTTTTAAGTGATATTGTGTGATTTACAAAAAATAAAATTGTTGCTCGTTTTTAGAACATGGGCATTTCATGATTACGCAATAAATTGGTTTAAAAATTAAACTGTCCTGGTAAAATTTAGTCTATTTTCCGAATTTTTAGTCCCCGTGGTTCTACGTTGCGTCTGTGGTGAGCAATCGTTATAAAATAAAATAGTGTAATTTCGGCACACATATTGCTGTAGGTAAAAACGGTTGAATTAAGTGGTGGGGTGTTAAATTGTAGTAGTAAATAGTTAAAAGACAACGTTGAAATGTGTAGGGGTCATAGCACTGCACTTAAACTCGATTAAGGAGGTCCTTTTAAAAAGTGCCGAAATTAAATACACTTTTTTCCCAAATTTTGCTCATTTTGATCCCATTTGGCATTTTAGCTGTAACTTTTTGCCAGTTACACGTTGACCAACAAATAGACGCTTAAATTAAAGAAAACTGTCTGGAGATAATGATAGGCTTTTAAATTTTTGAAAATGATGATTTTTTTGACTGAGAAACAATTGATTGTTTGTAAAGTGATTTTACATTTTTTTTAAAACTGATTTAATTAAGTAAAAAAACAACTTTCGTACAGTGAAACTTTTATGACGCAACGCAGTATCGTAAAAATTTTAAAATGAGCTATCAAATATGAAAATCAGGCCATATAGTAAAAAGTTACATTGGAAAAACGAAAAAGTGCCGAAATTAAATGCACTACCCTAGAATGCATAGTAGTGAAGAATTACCCGTTTATATGTTGTGTTCAGATGTTTGCGTGGTTCAAATCAGATTCAAATTTGTGAAACCAGTTTATGTTAATATTCCAAATTTTATTTGGTTGCGACCACACATTTACATTAACTGGTTAGAAATTCCCACCTTCATTTTGGAACATGCACATATGAACAAAACAAAGCGGTCACACATTCTGGGCTAATATACCAAATTTTACATTTTGTCATATTTTTGTGTTATATTTAAGAGTGTTTCTTTGATGTTTTACATTTTAAAATTTATTAAGTGTTTATTTCCCGATGGTTCTTAATAAAAATTAAAAGCAACAAACTAAGTTCATACGCAGTCCAGATATAAATTTTCGTAGATCTGACTGTTCCATGTACATGTAAATTTTGGATGTAAATTTTCATGGATGTGTTTTGTAAAAATTTGAAGAAATATGAAAAGTTTCACAAAATTTGAACAAAATTTTAAAACTGGATTGATTATGGACTTTAATTTGTTAATTTAACGGTTTATTATGATCCGTACAGGAAATATAAAGTTATTAAAGTTTAAAATGCGAATAATTAAAAACACCCAGTATCAGAAAACACCCTGTATTTATACCTGAAAATACACAAGAACTTAAATTAAAATTGATTTGCAACCCACAGTTTATGCAACACACGAGTTTAAAATACATAAAAGTAAGTTTTATTTGTTTAAGACAAAAAATCAGGAATCTTTGTTGAAATTGAGTTATAGTTAAGGTACAGTACAAAATGTACTTCGTGCTACGTACGAAAGAACAAAATACAACCAAAATATCAAAATGTAATAAAATATCAACAAATTTAAATATTTAATGAACGACTGTTTACGTAATAAAAAAAACACACACCGTATATGAGAAGGGGGACCCGATTCCCTTTGTGGGGGACCCAATTCCCTTTTTCGATTTCTTATTGCGGGGAACCCGATTCCCGTTTTTTATGCGGGGGAACCGATTCCCGTTTACCGATCTAACTACCTCCAAACTCAAATTAGGCAAGCTCAAAAAATGCAATAAAAAAGACCTTTTGACTTTAAATAGCTTACACCTCCAGAATCGAAAAACTATAAGGTTAAATGCCTTAAAAACAATTATGCGGTAAGAATGCGTTTCTCAATTTATAAAACCGTCTTTTAGATCGGAGTTTAACCCCTATCATCAGATCGACTGACCCATGCCCAATAAGATGACTTGCGCGCTTTTTCGCCTTTGGCGGTCATACAAATATGGGTAACTAGAGCCGAAAAAGGGAGAACTTAAAACCGAAATATAAAATGTATTATGGGTATAATATTCTATAACAATGAACTTCAAATCAGCTGAAATATAAAAAAAAATTTATACTGAAACATTGCACCAACACCTTCTGATTTAACGGTGGTTTTGAATAACAGGAGCAATACAGAAACCGTTTCAGCGAATACCTCGTGTATTTGATCGATTCCAAAGTCTTATCAGCGCCGATTTCCTGTTTGAGGAAGTCTTCAAGAACAGTGGAGTTGTACGGCCGTCCAGCAGCTGTAAAAACCACATCTTTAAAACGGAAATAAAGCCGCTGAGTTGCTTGTAGTGTTTTTCCTAAAATTACACAGTACTGTAGTAAAAATCATAGTACTTTTGTTTATTTGTTTTACTAAGTTCAATTTTCCTCATATAAGAGGTTGTTATTCTATATTTATCATCTTAGCCAATATTAGAACTCAAAATTATAAGCTAATTTAAAAAAAAACGTAGAAGATATAAAATGAGTTTAAAATAGTGTTATAACGGAAATTTATAAGCAATAAAATTAAAAATAAATTATTACAACACCTATTGATAAAGCTGTGGCTAAAATAGCTCCTGTACTAGTTCCGGCTAACCAATGAAATTTACTAATAAATTCAGAACCAAACGAGCGTTCCAAGTGTAGTAAAATCTAAATAAAACCTATTTTACACTAGTGAGGCAAGTGAAAGAAATACGTGAAAAATTTATAAATAATAATTTTGTAAATTTGATTTTAGTAGGTTATCGCTAAATTTCTAAAGCGCCAATTATCAATTAACCGGGAAAGTGTTAGATCTTTTATGTTTACTAAAAATCACGGCCGTATTTTTAAAAATTTTTGGGTTTCAATAATATAAAAAAAAAACAATTTCATTTTGCACAATTTTTGTAATTATATTTATTTTCTAAATCCAGCGCCTAGCGGCAAAAATATGACGGATTTAAACAATTTTTTAAAGTTGGTAATAAAACATAGACTAAAACTCACTTGAATTAAAATTATTCCCCTAATACCACCTCCGTCCAAAGACAGCATATTAACCTGGGGTCTGCCCTGATTGGATATCCTCCTTTTTTGTGCTTCGTTTAATGCCACCACTTGTGCGTACTCATCAAACGCTACAAAGTGGAAGTTTCAATAGACTGATTATCAAACAATATTTTTTAAAATTCATAAGTACCTAACTCTAAGAATACACCAATGAAAATACAGAGGCGAAAATAGAGTAATACCTCGGGTTATAGTTAAATTAAAGGGTAACTCACAAAGTTAGTATATTGTATTCAGTTTAATTAATAGTTTCTTTGATTTTTTTAGATGAAAATAACTGCGGTTATTTACCTTCCTCCCGATTGCAATATTTATACATATTCGAATTTTGCAAATTTCATATCTATAACAAGAGTAAGTTTCTATCAAAAATTAACATCACAACAATTTTCTAACCTGATTGTTGGGTTGTATGAGTTGGTTTTTCAGAAAACAAATGAATTGAATTTTGTATAGCAGATCTAAAATTTAATTATAAATTAATTAGAAATAAACTGGGGCCTATTTCATAAAGACGTTTGTAAATTTTCATTTTACAAGTCTCCGCCTATTTTTGTAAATTACATGATAGAGAATACAGGACACATCAAATATTGATTGATCAGCGGAGATGAAAGGACGTACATGGCTACGACCAATCAGTGCAGAACGGTGCGCGCAGATGCTCCCCCTAGATACAAGTCGAAGAACCTTTATCGTGTATTTTACAAAAAATACGCGGAGACTAAAAATGAGAATTTACAAAGGTTTTTATGAAACAGGCCCCTGGTTAATAATGGAAAAATTCATGAAACGTAAAAAAGCAACAAAAAAATTAAAAAAGTTTAAAAGAATACTTTTTATTGCAGTTTTGTGCTTTTATTCTTTTTTAAAATTTAAAAATTTAAAAGGGATGACGGAAACCATTTTTTTCTTCCTAAATTTTTTAGAATTGGACTAACCATAACGTAACATCAATTTAGAGTCAAAAAGGAATTAAATGACTCTCTAAGAATACTAAATTCTCCCACAAAAATAACAAACTTATTATGTTTTAAGTTGATGTGGACCAGCCATAGATTAACCTATGTCTAGACAGCTACACCAAGATGAAATGTCTTTTTAAATAAAACTTCACATCATATTAAGAATTTCTGAGAAGAAAACCTGCGTTTTTACAAGAACTCAGTCAGAAGTGCAAGGTCTACTTAAATATAAAAAACAAAGTATACTATTTTTTTTTATTTTTTGGACTAATATTTTGACAATATAAACTGTTTCAAGTTGGTCAAAATCAGAATCGTAGCGCTCACTAAGTTTTTAAAAATTTATTTTGATTATAAGCTACATTTAATAATTATGGTATAATTTCTAGGATTATTATTGTATAAATCTTTGTTTAACATAAATCGTTTATGATAAACATACATACGCTTTAGTTTTATCTGGATAGGAGAAGCCCAGCTGGTAGGGAGTTTTTCCTTCGTTGTTCAGAATTTTAAAATTGGCTCCGAATAACAGAAGTGCTTGAACCATTTCCAACTGGCCGTTCTAAAATATATTTTTTTAATTTGAGCTAAAACTTTTAAGCTTTATCGACTGTATTAATAAATTGTTAATGGTTGAAAAAACTCTGTTGTAAATTATTTAACAAATTAAGAAGTATTACCAGCACTGCGTAATGTAAGGATGTGTTCCCTGAGAGATCAGCAGCGTCAATATCGGCATTGTGAGCGATCATTTTAAGAGCGCAGCCTAACAGGCCCTGTTGAGTGTAAATGTGCAGAGCTGTTCGGCCTTGATAATCGGTACCATTCAGGTCCACACATGCACGCTCCACGCCGCGCAAAATTGTATTCAGTGCCTTAAAAATTATTACCAAAGAAATGAATATTGATTTTAAATCAAAGTAACAGCTGTATTTGTTGACATTAACAGAACAAATCTAAATTATACGAGGAATCACAGCCATAAAGTTACTTTTTAAAACTTTTAAATTTACGTAAACTATTAAAACTTTTAAGATATTAATAATAGAAAATCGAATGTGGCGACAAGAAGATGGGGTAATTTGTTAGATTTCGCCGTGTCTTCCGCTTTTGCAGCTTGCGCTGCAGTTTTCCGCGCGATGTGGGCGTCGTGATCTGCTTTCAATGCTTTTTTACCCTCATCTGAGGCCAGGTTGAATTTGGTGCACTGGTCTTTTCGCGGCCTGTAAAATCCAATGTTGTACTCCTGGGAAAAGACATACTTGTACTTTGTGTGCGATACAGGGACCTCTGGTGGCTCCAATTTCTCCAGCTTTTCTTTGTACAGATTGTACATCTTCGTTATACTCAATTCCGCATTGAAGTATCTGCGTTTCGAGGTTCTGCGGCAATAATGGGATTCAATCGTGGGAAATGACTCGATGTGATCTCGGATCAGCTTCAAACGGTCTTCTGAGATTTTATTAATTGGCGGCTGTTTTGTGTATTAGTGATAGATAAAAATAAAAAGAAACAATACACTTATCGCTGAGCTTAAAGCTATTCTGGGACCTTACTTTGGACTTAGGATTTTTTTCTAGGTCCATTACATGGACTTAGGATTTTTTTTCTATTTTGTCCTAAGTCCACAAAGTGGACTTAGGATTGGTTTTGGACTTAGGATGAAATTGACTCTGTTCGGACTTAGGATTTTGAATTTTGAAAATGGCATTTATAGCACTGTTTGAAGTCTAAAACCAATCCTAAGTCCTACAATGGACTTATCTAAGACCAAATATGCTGAAAAGTGAAAATCGCAAAAAGTGGACTTAGGACACTCTTGCATGCCGCCCTCGTTATGCAATTTTAAAGTTAAACACATAAACCAACAAGACAGTTTTTTCTAACTTTTTGCAGAGTTTTATTTATTTTGACGGTACATGAGCGGCCAAACATTTTATATATCCCTTTATATTTGTATCGTCGTTACTATAACACAAGGAGTCACAATCACTGGAAAATTAACGAAACTATGACTTATTTAGTTTATATTATTTGTATATATTATTTGTTTATAAGATATCTGACTCATTGTGTCAGAGTAACGACGATATTATATAAGTCAAGAACATTTTTATTAAACTAACTTCTTTGTTCCTGATGCGGTGCAAAGGTGTTTCTCCGTCATCATTTCGCATAGACAATAAACCTGGACAAAACTGGATTATTTCTTCAATGCATCTGAAACAAAAATCAATTTCAAAATGCAAATTATTTGTACATCATATAATTACACTCTTGTATCAACCAACGAACCAATAAAATAATATTCTTGCTTTCCATTTGGCGACGGTTTAGTTTAATGTGCAATAATGATCTATATTGAAAACTATTCCGGTAACCTTTTTTATAAGTGGGATATTTACACCAAACTTTTTTTTTACTACATTACTAATATGTCGACAGTACACTTTACTAAAGTCTACAATTTGATTTTTAAAATAAAGCTGAAATTATGTTTTTTTTATATTTTGCAAAAAAATGAGCGCAATAAAGGAGAAATTGTCCGAGTACAGAATACCCTAAAAACCTATTTTGGTTATTTTGTAAATAAGCCTATCTGTAAACCTAATTTTACATTTTACAGTTAAAATGCTTTTGCAAAACTTTGTAAAATCTAGTAATTTAGCTTCCGCACAGTTACCAAGGCCAAAAAAGCCAAAGAATAAAACACAAAATGATTTCGACAAAACATCGCATTATGCAATTTTTTCCTATGGATACAAAATTTTTTATAAATGTTTAATTTTTTAACAAAATTTTTTAAAAAACACGTAGTTTTGAATTTTCGTGTTATGTCTCAAAAATGGGGTTTTGGAGATTTAAAAAAGCAGTGGAAAATTATGGGAAAACTATACCCGAACATCCCACTAACGTGCCTATGTATACAGAGAAGAACTTGCATTTCAGCTAAAAACAAAATATTTTTGAATTTCTTTTAATTTTTACACTAATCGGGGAATGGTATTGCGAATTGCGATAAAACTTTTGGTTAGTAGTTAGTACAGTCACAATTATTTCGATTATTTAATAAATAAGGTGCATTTGGTATGATTGCAAAATTGTGAACCTTCGATTTAACCTAGAAAAAATGTTTGGCATGTCCAATTAATAATTATAGTAAAATTTAAATTTTTTGTGTATGCTATGAATCTACTTTTAAATTTTAAGAAAAACAGGAAACATTATTTTACCGCAATGCGCTAGGTTCGGATCCCAATGCCGCGGCCTCGTCTAAAATCGTCCGCCCGTTGCAAACACTACGGACGTCCGCTCCGCTTTTTATTAGAACGCCGATGGTCTCCGACCAACGGTTTCGGACGGCCAAAAACAGGGGTGTATATCCAGCATTGTTTTTTATGTTAACCGCTCCCGCATACAGAGGTGAACCCGATAACTCCTAAACAAACAAAACGTTCTTTTAAGGTAGAACGATACAGTTGCAAAAATTTCACCAATTTTCCCCAAAACATGTACTCGAGGGTTTTCGGAAGTCCTGATGACGAATCCGACCTCCATTTTTCAATTTGACTCCCCCGGGGGCACTAGGGGGGTCGCGACCCCCTCCCTTGGGGGGCATTCTAACTATATAGCGCTTTTACCTCAAAACACGTACTCGGGGTTGAATACAGTACTGAATAATGAACACTTTTTTTAATTAAAAAGTTAAAAATTAAAAAAAAATATTTATTTTTGAGGTTAAAAATATTTCCCAGGGGCACTCGAAGGTTAAAAATATTTCCCAGGGTGACTGGAACCTAGAAGTCCAGGATTCCGAGTTCGACGCTCTAACCACTCGGCTACTGCTCCGTCTGAGATTCTTTATTAAAAGCACCTTTTAAACAACGTTTCTAAATGTAGTTTCCCGACGTCAAAAAATATAAATGAAAGTTTAGTCATTTGATAGAAATTAGTTTGTTCCCAACTTTTAACACAGTAGTTGGACCATGATTCTGAGACATTTTTTAAGTTTTTAACCAAATCTTTACTATCCCTTCTTTTTATTTGTTATTTCAACAATTTTAACAATAAAACGAAATTAAAAAAACTTCAATCATAGATGAACACGGTCAAAAAGCTAAGGGGGGGGGGTGTTTACCCCGGGTAAATGAAATTTCAAAATGTAGGGGGGGGGGGACCCAGGGGAGGGGGGGGGCCGAACCCCCCAGCTTTCTAGGGGGGGCGACCTGGGGTGGAAGATTTTGAAACCTAGAGGGGGGTCAGGGGGTCCAATTCTCCGAAACAAAATACTTTTAAACCATTATATGTTTAATAATAGTTTTTGTATAAGATAATACTAAAATTTTATTTAAACAAAAAAGCGATATTTAGGTATAATTTTGTAGTAGGGTGTTAGGTTAAAACATGAATTTGTGTTAAAAATTCACGTTTTTGGAAGGAAATTTAGTATAAAAAAGTACTTAAAATTTTCTGAGGGGAGGGGGGGGGGGGGGGGGGGTCAGATTTGAAAATTAGAGGGAGGTCAGGGGGTAAAAATTTGGGGGGGAGGGGGGGTCCCCCCTGAATTTTTTTCTAGGGGAGCCCCCAAAATTTCGAGGCTAGAGGGGGTGGACCCCACCCTACCCCCCCTTGTTCATCTATGACTTCAATAGTAGAGATTTCGCTGAAAATTTTTGTGGGCATGTACATTTGGTGTATCTAACTTGAGTTAAATTTTTATTACGTAATATTAACTCTGGTTCTGTTAAATTGGGAAAAACTGTTTTAAAATGACTTTTTTCAACGAAGCATATCTTGGCGTGAAATAGTCCACCAAAAATGTTAAGGATACCGAACTGACCGAAAAAAAAAACCCTTCCTCCCAATTTATAGTTTGCATCTGTCCGTCACGTACGCCACGAGTTATACACAAAAAACAACAGGGTATCCTAACTGTATCGTTCCACCTTAAAAGGTTATAAATATGTATTTCACATCGATGCTTTAGGATTTGACATTTTTACATTCTTAAATACAGGCGCTTTTTCTAAATACTGATAGCATTCGTAAGAATATCGTAAAAATTATATAAAATTTAGGGAAAACAAAAACCTATGCTTTCGTCAAAAAGAAAAAGAAACAAATAAAAATATAAATAAGTTCTGATAGTATTTTTCAGTTCTTGAGGTAAAATTTTCCAGAAATTTAAAAAATCTAGAGTGTAAAATTTTTTTACTTCCGGGGGTCATATTGAAAATACATATTGAAAACACAAAATATGCCTTGCAAAAATTTTAATGTAAGACTAGTACACCCACAAAAAAGTCAATTTAAATTAACTTAATTAAACTAAGCTGACTAAATTAGAATCTTAGATAAATAGTAATATAGACCTCCGTGATGACACCAGGGGATTTAACGGAGGGGGGGGTGGCATTTCCAAAATGGAGGCACGGCACGGGAGGGATAATTTTTTTTAATGCGCAAAGGCAAAAAAGGAGAAAAAGAGCAAAGTAAATATTTAGCAAAAATATGCCAAAAGCTGCAAAACTTTTGCAAAAATCAGTAAAAGTAAAATGGCAAAAATTCTTAGTATTTTTTCGCTTTTTGGGCGAGAGGGGGAGCACAAAAACCGGAGAAGATTACCTACTAATAGAGCAGGAAGTCATCGTTGGACTGTGCAGAAGTCTGGTCTCTAAATAAATACCTGAATGACAGCTGCTTTGGAGTAGGCGGCGTAGTGAACGGCATTCTGGCCGTTAGGATCTGCCGTTCCAGGATCGGCACCGAGTGCGAGAAGTCGCCGAACAATGGCCGTGTGACCGGACTCACAGGCGATGTGCAATGGAAATTTTCCCTCCAGACCAGTAGCAATGGTTATCACGCTTACGCTGTAAGCAAAAATGAAATGCTGGTTGAAACAATTTTTTTTAAAAAGAATTAACAGAAACAGCAGATACTTCATAGGGTAATAATTCCAACATATACAAATCATTAATTCAAAAAAGTGTTTACAAAAATCCACACGCAGTGGCGTGCCCAGGGGGAGGCCGCCCCCCCCCCCCCCCGAAATCCGGCGAAGCCGGATTTTTTCGTAAGGGATTTACAGGGGCGTAGCCAGGATTTCGGAAAGGGGGGGCGGTTGTACTTCATACAAATTTTTTGAAAGGGGTGGTTGTAGGGGGTTGTACTCCGAATTTTTAAAATACCGTAAAAAAGACATTAAAAAAGGGCAGACATGTGCACTGCCCCCCCCCCCGGGGGTAAAACGGGGGGGGGCAACTCCAAAAGGGGGGGCGCAGGGTGGGGCAACTTTTTTGAAATGGGGGGGCAATAAAACGGGGGGCAAGCAGGATGAAAGAAAAAAGAGAAAAAAAGGAAGAAAAAAAGAGAAAAAGAAAGGGGAAAAGGAAAAAAAGATACAAAAAAAGCAACAAATAAATGGCAAAAATAGGCCAGAAAATGGCTTAAAATACATCGAAAAAATAGTGCTAAAAACTGCAAAAATTTTTACGATGATGGGGTCATCATAGGTACAAAACTGCGTCATATTTTTAGGTTACTTTTTCATTTTTCGGCGGGGGGGCAGAAAACGGGGGGCAAATCCTCCAATAAAACGGGGGGGGGGGGGGGCATTTTCAGACCGTGCATAGGTCTGAAAGGGTAAAATTTTTTGCGCTTCGCGCTAGGTGATTCTTTTTGTTGTTATTTGCATTGTTTTTTAAATTAAACTTAAAAAATTTCCGGTTTAAAAAGGTATAACACTAAAAATCGTGCGATAGCACAAAAAATTTTTTTAAAATTGTCTTTGAAATTCATTAAAAACATCACTTAAATGTTGTAAAAAGGTATATAAATGTCGAGCGCTGAGCGGAGCGAAGCGCGAGGAAATTTTTTAATATTGTTTTCTTCGGAGTTCGGACCCCCAAATTTTTACCTCCGCCAACCCAAAAGGGAGGGGGGTTGCCACCCCTACAATCCCCCCCTGGCTACGCCCTTGGGGATTTACGTTTACCCTTACGTTTTTTGAATTTTGGGAAAGAAAATTTTTTTCTTAAATATTAATACAGAAATTTTCCTGATGCCTTCCAAAAGCATATTAATAGTCAAAAAATCAAATTTTTCCCGCTTCGCGGGTAGTTTAAATTGACAATTTATCTCAGTTTTACAATTTTAAATCGATTTTGCCGCTCAATAGTTAAGGCATACATGTTAAATAAAACTACTATAAACACTATTAACCTTTCATTAACGTTTTAAACACATGTTTTAAATGGATAGGAATAAAAAACCTTAAATTTTGTTTTAATTATCATCTGGAATTAAAATTTCTAGTGTATTTTAGCGCCTTAAATTAAAAATTTTCTCCTCCGGAGGGCATTCTGCCCCCCGGACCCCCCATTTCTGGGGGGCTGCCGCCCCCCAGACCCCCCTCAGGGTTAGTATGTACCATACATGGGCAAGTTGGTCCGGAGTGGGGGGTTAAACCCCAAATTAGGGGGGGGGTTAAAATCCGAGAAACGCAAAATACCCATATTGTTTTTTGATTTAAATAAAAAATAAGTAAAAACGCTAATTCTAGGTCAAAAAGCCTATTTTATTGCATTTTTGAGCTTTTTACTGTTTAAAACATTCATTTTGATCTCAAAACTTACGTTTGGAGGCAGTTAGAAGTCATTTTAAAGACATTTTTTTTTCTTCTTTTTCCAATTGGGGGGGGGTTACTTTTTCCCCCCCTCCCCTTTGAGGGGGGGGGGTAAACCCCACTTCACAAAACGGGATCACCCCCCGCCCTGTTGGCCGTACCCCCTCCCAGACCGCCCCCCCCAAATGAAATCCTAGGAACGCCACTGTCCACACGTAGATTTTGTTCCTAATTTTTTTTTTGATTTTGTTCCTGATTTTTGATTTTGTTCTTAATAGTTCGTAACTATTGTTACTAGTTTTTTAGATATCCAATCCAGTGCATGTTAGAAAACGATAGGAGGGAACGTTTCTCCTGTTCCCCCCTGGCTACGCACAGTTAATGAAGTGCACTGCATGGAGCTTAATAGATGACATGACGATCTATCCAGTCATACGCAGTTTATTAAATTTATTTTAAATTTGTTTGATTTGATATGTATTTTTTCATGTATTTCATTTACATTTTGCTATGCAAAATTAACAACCGGTGGCCGAAATTAAGGCCTGGCCGACTTAAAGTCATTTAGCCTGTTTTTGAAATAGTTGATAAATCATTTTTGGCTAGATTTCAAAAGCTTCCAATATTTCTAAGAGTTGTTAACAGTCAAGTAGCTAATAAACTTCTTAAAAGGACATTAATAAATAACGTTCGGTAAAAATTGGCTGCACTTGTTCAGTTCTACACAATTAATATTTTTTAAATGAGGAAACTAGGTCGAAGTTTTAACCAGAGGATGTATTAAACGCGCAATAAAATATTATGTGTAAAGTGGGGCCAAGTTGGCCTGTGGCGGGGCTAAGTTGGCCACCATCGGCGGAAAAAGTTTTAAACTTAAATAACTTCATGATTACAAGAGTTTTGATTGTGATGAACATTTTAAAAGCTTTTTTAAACATTTAGTTTTAATTTTAGGTACCAAGGAAAGCAATCTAATATATGTGTTGAGAGCTACATCCGTTTACATGATGCCATCAATTTTCGATTTTTTTACAGGTGGTTAAACTTCCATACCTGGAGCAATATTAGCGCGAGTTATTTTTTTGAAACTGTTATTTTGGTAGTGAAGTGTTCGGGGCGCAATATAATGCTAATTTTGGCGCGTTTTGAAAAACCAATTTTTTTAATGGCCCCTGGCCAACATAGCCCCAGCATTTTTGCACTTGGTGGGGCTAAGTTGGCCGTGTACTTTTTTCTTTTGTATTTGTGATTTTTTATTATAATAAAATATTCGTTTTTTTTAAATGTTGAAAACAAAACTTGATTATTTTATAAAAAGAAAACTAGAAACTTTACCAAAAACGTAAATAAATTATAAAAACGAAAATAAATTTAAAAAAAGTTAAAAATCGGTTAAAATTCTGAGCTTAATTTTAAGTAAAATTAAGTTAAATGTTTTTTTTTAAAATTACTTCTATAATACTAGATGCGTGCTGAGTTCTTCGTGATGTTGTGCATGTGTTTATGTCTATAATAGCTCTCAGCCTAAGCCTAATAAATTTTTGAGCAAAGGAAAAATATTTAGAGCCAAGTATTTTTTTATCATATGGTTACTTAAAACTTTATCATAAAGATACAAAGGTCTGAGCTAAGCTGGAATACAAAGTATAAAAAAGTAAAAAGTCTACCAGTTATATACATTATGGCTCTGTACCTACATGCTTAAATTTATGTCTTGCCTTCAAAACTTGTGTTTGGTTTTGTTTTTTTCAGTGCTTGGACACAAATTAGTTTTCAGTAACTCAAAAAAACATACAAAATTTAAATTTATCAGTGTATTTTTGAATGGATTATTTGATGTGAAAATGTATTTGTGTCCAATTTATTTTTTTAATTTGATATGTTGAATATTGGTTATGGATATACAATTTAGCCTTTACATTGCTTACATGTTTAAAGCATAAGATAGTGTATACCTTTTGTCTTTTGGTGTAAACTACAAATTCATTTTCAAAAAAAAAACCAACCCAAAAAGTATGCCTAATTGTAGTACCAGTTTTTAAAAGATTTTTTTTCTGAAAATGTTTTTGGGCCCATTTTTATGTTTGGATATGTTAATACTTTCTTTATAGTTGCTTTGAAGTAGTTTTGAGTTCTTTTTTACAAAAAAACTTAGCTAAACAATTAGGTCAAAATTTTGTGATTATCGTTTTGCCGGGGTAAATTTGGCCACCATTTTAAAAGCTAGTTTTTTGTACAAATGAGCTTGAAACATAGTTTCTCTTTTTTTAAAACGTCTAGGGTGGCCAACTTAGCCCCTTTCTTAAGTAAATTTGAATCTACACAGCATTTCGCATGTGAAAATACACCCCGGATTTTCGAAGAATCAAAATTGCCAGAAGAGAATTTTAACCCGTTCCCGTGAAGGCCTTTTCCCCCGCTACAACCGTTAAACTTTCGTACGATAAAGGTAAAACATTCGTCTCCGGTGGCGTTTTCGTATGACAAATGTCGTACGCAAGCCTTACCGCGGTAAGCTCTTGGCATGACCTAGGTTTTACTTCCGTCATACATATTTTTTTGTGCGCGAATAGTGCCCAGTGAGCGAGCAAAATTGAAATGGTTAAAGCTGTACGGTAGCAATATGCAAATTTTTTCATTATGAAATATCTTACGTAATGCACTGTATCCGTGAAAAAAATCTACATATTGCAACCGTAAACCTTTGACCATTTCAATTTGCTCACTTACTGGGCACCACTCGCGAAAAAAATTTGTTATGACTAAAGCAGACTTGTGCACGGCCCCCCCCACCCGGGTTTAAAACGGGGGGGGGCAATTCCGAAATGGGGGGGGCACGGAGGGCAACTTTTTTGAAACGGGGGGGGCAATAAAACGAGGGGGCAAGCAGGGGGGAAAGAAAAAAAAAGAGAAAAAAAGGAGAAAAAAGAAAAAAAAAGAAGGGAAAAAAGGAACAAAAAAAAAGCAAAAATAAGGTAAAAATAGGTCTAAAATAGCTTAAAATACATTGAAATAGGCTAAAAACTGCAAAAAATTCGCGATGATGGCGTCATCATAGGTCAAAAATGGCGTCATATTTTTAGGGTACTTTTTCATTTTTTGGCGGGGGGGGGGGCAATAAAACGGGGGGCAAATCCTCCAATAAAACGGGGGGGGGGGGGGCATTTTCAGACCGTGCACAGGTCTGGCCGGCCAACTTAGCCCCAAGCCAGGGCTAAGTTGGCCACCCAAAATTTTAAAAAAAAGGGTACATGGAGCACCAGAAATTTGGTGCCCATTTCAGATTCTGTTCGCCACACAAAACTCTAGACATTACACTAAAAAAATTTAATAAAATTTTTTTATTGAAAAGTTATTTTAAAAAACCTCAAAACCCGGCGAACTTAGCCCCACTTTACGGTATCATAGATGTTTTTGGTTAGGTCCGCTAGAGGGAGTCCACCCCCGGGTGGAAGGACAGAATTTTTTAGGGGGGTTTAAGGGGATCCGGACTAACCCCCTAGCTTTTTGGGGAGGTTGACCCCGGATGCGAGATCTTTAATTTAGGAAGGGGGGTCAGCCGTCAGCAGGGTCCGATTTTTTAACAAGGTTTTTTTAAGTGTTTTTAGGTCTAATATTGAATTTTATACATTAAAACATTCTATTTAGGCCTAAAAAGTGTTTGTAACTAAAAAAACCCGCGTTTTTGACAGTAAATAAAATATTATACTTGTAAATTGGTCGGGAGGGAGAAGGGGGGTCAGCCTCGCTAGGGGGTCAGATTGGACCGCTCTCGAGCTTGGGGGGAGGGGGGCCTGAATTTTTTCCAGGGGGGGTGGGTGAGCTCTAATTTCGGCTCTAGGGGGGTGGGTGTGGGCCCCTTTGACCCGCCCTCAAACATTTATGATATGTATTTTTTTATTTAAAGGCTTAAAAAGCGAAATTTCTTGTAATACTTTGTTGATAAGGACAATTTTTCACAATGCAAAGAGTGTAAAAAATCACTAATAATCTTAATTTCCAGGTTTATACAGAATTAAAAAAGCATGACTACCCACAGGAAAAAATATCTATCTATACTTTACTTATGCTGTTGTAGGAAAAGCGTGTTTTTTTATTTTCTCTAGGAAAAACCATGCGTTCGTTTCTCACGATTAAACTTTAAAAAATGTGAATTACTTACTTTGCCATGTCGCCTAGGCCCACATCATTGAAAAATAATTCTAAATTTAAATTGGCCGCGTGATGTACAGGTTGCCAACTGGGATGAGTGTGCACATTTTTGACCAAGTCTATCAGTTTCTGTTTTTCGTTCGCTTAAAAAGTATAAAATCAACATTAAACAATTAGGTATGTACATTTTTACTAATCTATATCAATGATTTGTCGCCCACATCACGTGGCATAATTTGTAAAATCAATTTATTTTAATGAAAAATTAGATATTATTGATTGTGTTTTGTTTTAAGTAGTTATGTTTAAAAGTATGTTTCATAAGTGCAGTGGGCGTTGTGATGTGAACAGGAAAAGGAAGAGTTATGTTCAAAGTTTTTTAAGGTTAATTTTTAGTTCCGAGGTTTTTTTTATAGATTTTTCTTTTCTTTACCTTACTTTATTATCGCCTTAGTAAAACACGACGAAATACCGTTTGTCTACTCCAAACTTTTACCATATTTGCCATTTTCAGTTTAACAAAACAAAAAAAATATTTTTTGTACACAGAATGTGGAAAAATATGATATTTAATTAGAAATGTATAATCATTTTTTATAATTATCGTAGTTGTTGTACTATTACTTAAAACTTTTAAAAAAATTTATTATACCTAACAATAAAAACAGAGATGCGTTCAATTCAAAAGACTCCCTAGAACCATGGGCTTCTGAAGGGTTTGTTGAGCGGAAAACACTAAAAAAATATATTATATATATATATATATATCCAATATTAGTAAATTGAAAGTCCGAAAAAAAAGAAGATTTTGAAGAGAAGTGAAACCATCTAAAATGACTTTAAATGCTTCAAAAAAATTTTTGAGCTAGATTACAAAATTTTATGATGAATTCAATAATTCAGCGGTTACGGTGATCCTAAGCTCCGCACAATTTTGAGTTTAACTCAGAAAAATGGGTGGACCACTCACGACTTTATACCCCATTCAATCCAAAAAAATTGACAGTTGCGGAAAAATTCACCTGCACCATGAAAAATTGACAGGCTTTGCTGTTTCACTAGTTATGGGTGAGTTGTAACAGTAACACGTAGGGTAACTGACTTAATTTTAGCCAGCCTTAAATTCAGCCATTGGCTGTTATTTTTGCAATCTTTCGTCCAAAAAGCGCTGCAAATCCGCTAGAGGAATTTTTCGCCAATTCTGACAATTAATTTTTCAAAGGTTAAAAAACCTTATAAGAAGAACTTACCTATAATAATTTGGATTGCTTTGGGGCAGTTGGCAAACAACGTGAAACGCTTGATCGCTGGAAATGGATTGGTAAACATAAAATACTTGATTCGATGTCAAGGAATTATGAAGTTTAAACTTTTTGGAAATTTGATCAGCAGAAATGCTAACAACATCAAATGGAGTTTGACCAGCCGCTACAAGATTGACGACATGTTGTGTTGCTTGAGCAATCCCTTGCGTTCCCAAATCCCATGCTTTACCTAGTAAAGAGCTAAATGCCATCACATCAAAAATGTTTGACCAACGAAAATTTAGGCTGAGTAAACGTCAGAAAAAAATGTTAAATTGAGACTGTACTTTTCAGTTTCATGTGGTACAAAATATGGAATTGAACCAAAGCTGACGTGGTTAAAAACGTACTTTTCTAGCATTACTTTTCTTATATTTCCCTGATGAAACGCATCCAATAATATCTCCCGGTAATAAGACGAGCTAAAACCATTTATTTAATAAATTTTAATAATCGATTCGATACAAACAAACAACGAGAATTATTTTTCCCGTCATAGCACCGCCGTCATATTGAAACGAGAATTATTTCTGCCGTCATAGCACCGCCGTCATATTTCGAACTTTAGTGCCGTCATATGTCATGGACTACTACGAGCTTGGATAGAGTAGAATGAACAGGAACTAAAATGGTTTATTTACAAAGTTAATATAGAAAACACGTAATACATTAGTAACCCAATTTTCCGGTCACCGGAAAAATGGATTGTTTAAAACTTATTTTTCAAGTAAATATCGTGTTAAGTATCGTGTTAAGTAAGTTTCAAGTATCGTGATAAAACTCACAATAACATTTATCGTGGACTTTAGACCTTAATTTCCCTAAGCAACCTAAGCAAAACCTTAAAATCAAGCTAAATTTAATGTTTTGTTTGATTTTCAGGTTTTGCTTAGGTTGCTTAGGAAAACTAAGGCCTACTTGAAGATAGCATTGAAGAAGCATACTTGAAGAAACGAGAATTATTTTACGATCGTGATTTTTGCCGACGGTTCTGCCGACGGTTTGATAGTAAAATTGGTATAAAAACATTAATACCTAAAAAAAACTGTAGGCACTAAGAATATAGATAAAATATATCTTTCTACGCAAAATCAAACTTAAATTTTAAATAATTATTTGCAAAATAGCATAAAATCTTATATTAAAACCGTCGGGAAATTGCCGACGGTTTTAGGATGTTGAATGAATTTAAAAAGTTTTTTAGAGAATCTTGATTTTAATATTAGCTCTTGATTTCAGTTTTCAAGAACATAAAAACGTTAATTACATTTTATATTATTGCGAAATAATCGAAAAAAAAAACTTTTTAAATTCATTCAACATCCTAAAACCGTCGGCCACTCCCCGACGGTTTTCAATATAGGATTTTATGCTATTTTGCAAATAATTATCCAAAATTTAAGTTTGATTTTGCGTAGAATAATATATTTTATCTATATTCTTAGTGCCGACAGTTTGTTTTAGGTATTTATGTTTTTATAGCAATTTTACTATCAAACCGTCGGCAGTTTTTAGTTTAAAACCGTCGGCAGATATGGCGTCTGTTTATGGCAGCAAAAATAATTCTCGTTCCGAGCAATCTCCCAACAAAAGGCAAGCACTAAAAGACACCTACCACACCTACTACTCCTACTACACCGACGGACCTAAGCTAAGCTAACCTAAGCTTGTTACTAAAAAATTCCTTAGGCAACCTAAGCAAAACCTTAAAATCAAGCTAAATTTAATGTTTTGTTTGATTTTTAGGTTTTGCTTAGGTCCGTCGGTGTGGTAGGTGTGGTAGGTGTAGTAGGTGTCTTTTAGTGCTTTTGCCCAACAAAAAGGGTGAATCTCCCAACTGTGGAATCTCAGTTTGTGGAAAGTCCCAACAGAATCAAAAAATACGTTTGCAACAAACACCATTTTATTTTTTAGTCAATTAACACTATAGTTAATAAAAAATATAGCATTAAATTCTTTATTCAAAAAACTGAGTACCTAAGCCTAAGCAAAACCTAAAAATCAAACAAAATTGTATTATGGTAAATTTGTATTTAATGCTGCTTTTTAAACTGAAGAGTAAAAACTTTATTTTTTCCTAAGCCTAAGCAAAACCCATTAATCAAAAAAAAAAAAAAATCTCATAGGGGTGGAAACTTGCATTTTTGAAAGTACGTTTACAAAATTGCATAATTCCATTTATCATTCATTTAATGCATTTATTTATTTTCGGTTGTTTAAAATTATCGTGTTTAACACCAGTTTTGCAAACGTATTTCTAATATTTGAACTGTTGGAAGATTCATCGATTGGTTGGGACTTTCCACGTTGGGACTTTCCTCAGTTGGGACTTTGCCCGATACCGTTTATGTGGCGGTGTCCGGAAAATTCGTCTTTTACATCTCGTCTTTCAACATCTCGTCTTCTACATTTCGTCTTCGAAAAACTCGTCTTTTAAACATCTCGTCTTCGGAAAACTCGTCTTTTGGATGCGATTTTGTAAACGTACTTTCAAAAATGCGAGTTTCCACCTCAATGATAAAATTTTCTTTGATTTTTGGATTTTGCTTAGGCTTAGGAAAAAAAATAAGGTTTTTACTTTTCAGTTCAAAAAGCATCATCAAGTACAAATTTACCATGATAAAGTTTTGCTTGATTTTCAGGTTTGCTTAGGCTTAGGGGTACAGGTACTAAACATGTACCAAAAATCGATTAGAGATTTCCACGCTACAAATACTGAATAAAATATGTTTATAGGTCAATTTTGACCTGAAGATCTCGTTTTTAAACTTTAAAAAATTATTGAAACACGATTTTTGATAATATAGGGTAAAATATAGGTAAAAAAATGACAATATTTTGGGTACACAATTTTTACTGTTAAGAAAAAATTTTAATTAACCGCTAAATTAAAATAAAAACTTGGTTTTAACATTGCTGGAAGTCCGGAGAATCTAAAAACATACAAAAAAATTATAAATTCGATAGTCACATGGACCATTTATTGACTTAATTTCACTTCATATATACTCACAAATCTAATACTGTCTGGGCCGCACGAGTTTCCCCGTGTTGGTTTAATACTGTCCAACACGCAGAAACTCGTGCGGCCCGGACAGTATTAGACTTGTGAGTATGTATGAAGTGAAATTAAGTCAACAAATGGCTATTATAATAGCTTCCTCTCCATTTTAACTTGCCGAATTAAAATGGCTACTATGCCATTATAGTGGAGAGTGTCATTTAAATGGAGAGGCTCATTATAAAGGCCACCTTTTCTGTACTTCTTTATATAGGAGTTGCACATTTTTCGGTATATTATATATTTTTGGTTTGTGGTTTGTGGTTTGTGGCAGGCTGCCGCCAAAGGTGTTGGCCACTTAACGCACACCGATTCACCTCTCTCTGACAGCAGCACCTTAGTACATTACTATAAAAGGAGGGACTAGATATAAATAAAACCAAACTTGTGGCAGGTTTTTTGTAGAGGGTTAGTAAGGGTTAGTAGAAGTTAAAAAATACATGATAAATATATTTTCTAAAGTTTATAATTGTAAGAAGTACAGATAAATTAGAGTCCCTATTAGTTGTTTATACACCGGTGGAACTCCAGGCGTTTAGGCTTGACGCATTCTTAGATTCAGTTTTGTTCTGCTTAAACTTGCCTGAGACCAATTAAACAAAACATTTGACTTGACCTGAAAAACCAAAGAAGAAAATAAAAAAAAAAATAAAAAAAAAACATAATAGCTAATGAAAAATTAAGTACACAAAATTATAAGAATAGATAGAAACCTACCTGTTACTGCCTGCAGAGGCAAAAGCAAGACAGAATACAAACATACAATACATGTTCATTCAAGCCAAAAATGCAAAAAAATAGAGTAAAATTGCATATACTTGAGCACAAAACACACACACACATAAACAAGCGCAAATAAACAACCAGAAATACACCATAAATGCACCCTAAATACCACTATTACCCTTATAATTACGCAATACGAATACATACATGGAACAAACAAGCGCACATACACATAGACTGGCGCATATACACGCGGACACACACACACACACACACACATACACACACACACACACACACACACACACACACACACACACACACACACACACACGAAAACAACACACACACGCACGCACACACACACACATACACACACACGTACACACACACGTACACACGCACAAACAAGACTAACCCCACATACAATTTAAGAATGAGCTTAATAATAAACAACTAAGCAATACCAAAAACAAGAGGGCCAGCAGTACAAAGTGATTGAATATTTTGATTAAATTTGGTTTTGATTATTAGCTGTAAAAGGTGAGTGTTTAGAAAAATAGAGCAAAATTAAATTTTTTTGTGAAAAAAAATATTATAGAGTACTATAGGTGCTGCGTACCGAGCCACTTAACGACTGAGTCAATTAAGTGTAGCAGCTAAGGCAGAAACACACCAAAAGAGGTATGTTTCGCCTTTTACGGAAATTTTCTGTGATTTTATAGCGGTAATAAACCATTTGTCAACCCTCCTCCTTACGCCTGGAATTTAGACAGGCGCTCCTGGCTTGGGACAGGCACCAACCCTACAGTGCAGTCGGTGGCGGAGTTATATTTTTGGTTAAAGCACTATTAAAAAAATTTTCTTAATAGCATAAAATGTACCTTGAAAAAAAGGTCATTTTTTGGCCATAAAACACCATTTATTTTCTTAAGGGATAGTTTAATCACTTTTTAATGCCCAAAATTAAGATCGCCGAGTCAAAATTGACCTAGAAACATGTTTTTTATTTATGTTTGTTTGGTGAAATTCTCAAACCGATTTTTGGTACACGTTTAGTACTTGTACCAGGCTTAGGTTCTCAGTTTTTTGAATAAATCATTTAATAAAAGTTTATTATGATAAAAATTTTACTTGATTTTTGGCTTTTGCTTAGGGTTAGGTAAAAAAAGGTTTTCAATACATTCTTTTAGTAAAAAAACAGGAGAAACTTGTCTTTTGAAAAGTACGTTTACAAAATCGCATCCAAAAGACGAGTTTTCCGAAGACGAGATGTTTAAAAGACGAGTTTTCCAAAGACGAATTGTAGTTAGAAGACGAGCTGTTGAAAGACGAAATGTAAAGGTGCCAGAGTTGACTGGATTTCGGTTTGGTCCAGATTTGAAGGCGATGCGTTGATAGGTGTTGTTTCGCTTCGCTTTGCATTCCCACCTTGTGCAGGCCTGGATACTGGGAACAAGCCCCAAGCTTACATTCAACACACACATCGCAAACACACAGCAAAGCACGCAAAACACTCAAAATCATAAACGCACTCACAGCAACAACGTGGGGTAAACCAAAAGAAACACTCATACACACATACAAGGCAATCACTCGACCAATAATCGAGTATGCCAGCACAGTCTGGGGCCCCACTACATCACACACACAAATCAGCAAACTACAAACAATACAAAACACAGCTCTCAGGGTCGCAACAGGGCACACCACAGACACAAACACACACATCATACACACAGAGGCTAAAGTCCTCCCAATAGCAACACACATCCAACTCCACGCAAAACAAGCAAAATTGGCGGCCATGTACACAAACAACCCACTTAATTATTTAACACAACAACCTGCACCCAGCAGGCTCAAAAAGCAAACAATATTTCACAACAACAACTACACAACAAACATACCTACAGACATACACAACAAAACTTACAAAGCACTAAAACAACAAATCCACACAAACACAGTCACAAACCACATAAATAACACCCCAATAAACCCAATACTTCAAACAAAAGCACCAGCAATAAGCAACGAGGAAGAAAATCTTCCTCGCGGGGTCAGGAGAACCCTCGCCCAACTCAGGGCAGGGAAATCTCCTTTCCTCTACTCCTACCTACACAAAATCAATCCAACACAACACACATCACCAAACTGCCCGCTATGCAAAACACAAACACACACAACACAACACCTTTTTACATGCACACACATCAATACGACACTGGGACCAGAGGACCTTTGGGCAAACCCCGTAGCGGTTGCTGAGCTCCTCCGGGAGTGGGAAGAGGGGGTGAGCAAGGCGAGAAGCGTGCCGGATGGACCTATCCAAGGTTGATAGAAACCCCGGAAACTGGCAAACTCAACAACGAAATGTAAAAGACGAAATTTCCGGGAACCTTATGTAGCAGATTCTGATTTTCAGCGCGCTAGTGGTGATTTTAAGCGCGCTGAAGAGTCTGAAACTCTATCATGATAAAGTTTAGCTTGGTTTTTAAGTTTTGCTTAGGCTCAGGAAAAACAAAAAAAGCGTTTAAAACTATTTAGTTGATAAAAAAGTCGTTTCCGCTTAGTTTAACCGTGTTTAAAAAATGACTTTGGTACAAGTTCCATACGTGTACCAAAATTCGATTTGACCGATTCAAAAGTAGTAACAAATTGTAAAACTATTTTATAGCATAAATTAAACACGTGGACCTCATTTTTGTGGTTATTTTGTGGATTTGAGCTTCTGCAAAAAAGTTATGAGCCAATTTGTACCCAAAAATTGCCCTTTTTTGGCATGTACAATTTATGTTATTAAGAAATTTTTATTAGGCCTTTAATCAAATTATTATTTTTTTTTTCGTATTAGCAACTGTCTGGCAGTTACAAATAGACTTTTATTTTTTCATGATAACTACCAATGTTTTATAATCACCGTTCAAATACCTATCAAGTTTAAGTTGTGAAACAATTTTTTAAAAACAACTTATTTTAATAAAAATCAATTATATTACAATTTCGTTTGATTTTTAGGTTTTGTTTAGGTTTAGGCACAATAAATCAGTGAAAAACTAAATTTAAATTGACGTTTAAAGCCAAAAAAAATTTGTTGTCCATGTTTTTGGTGGTCAATGTCACTTTCGATTTTTCATTTTTTTGTAAATTTTTGAGTTCTTTAGACTTCTAGCATTGTTAAAACATAGTTTTTAATTTAGTTTGTTGGTTTATAAAATTTTTTTCTTAACATCATACATTGCACATGCTGAAAAAGGCCATTTTTTTAGGTATAAATTGGCTCATAACCATAGGTGGGCAGCCTCTCGGATTTTGGGGGGGTCAAATTTTAGGGGGGGGGTGTCCGGCAAGACTCAAATTTTGAGGGGAGATGTACCCAATATTTCCGCGCTGCTTTAAAATGGGCTTAAAACGCGTAAAAAAACGTAAAACAAGCTTATAAATGCTTTAAAACTGTGTAAAATTGAAATAAGACCTTATTGCAACTTACATATTGTATTTTTTAATTCTTTTATTAATAATGTGTTTATATATTCTTATAATTAGATTAGAAATCATAGTTTTTTTAATAATTACGTAATAATAGAATAACAATATTATTGTCTTGATTATAAAGTCAAGTATCACAAACTTTTTAATCCATAATCTTATATTTAATTAAAGATTATATACATACATGGACGTAGCAAGGGGAGGTCTAGACGCCTCTTTTAGGTTGGCAAAGGGAAAAATTTGGAGTTAGACAGACCTCCCTTTTGCAGTGGCGTGCCCAGGATTTCAGGCCCCACGCCCCATTTGAAACGGGGGGGGCTAGACGGGGGGGCGGCGGGGGAAAAGAAAAAAGAAAAAAAGAAGGGAGGAGAGGGGGAAAAAAAAAAACAAGAGGGAGGGTACATAGGGGCTTAAAATACCCTCATAGGCCAAAAACTATTTTTTTTTGGCGGGGCCTCCATGAAAAGGGGGCATCCCCTGCACCGGGTCTGGACCCTACTAACCCTGAAGAGGGGTCTGGGGGGGAGCCCCCCAGATATGGGGGGTCTGGGGGCGCGGCCAGAGCCCCCCAGCGGGGTCAAGGGGCGGAGCCCCTTGTCAAGGGGGTGCCGTGCGGGGGCACAATGCCCCCTGGGGGAGAAAATTTTTAATATTTAAGGCGCTAAAATACACTTGAAATTTTAATTCCAGATGATAACAACCTCACCCCCCCCCCCCCCCCCCCCCCCCCCCCCCCCCCCCCCCCCTTATTACAAAATTTAAGATTTCTTATACCTACACATTTAAAACATGTTTTTAAAACGTTAATTAAAGGATAATAGTGTTTATAGTAGTTTTATTAAACTGTATACCTTAATTACTGAACGGGATAATCGATTTGTAATCAAAAAACTAAGATAAATTGTCAATTAACAATTAACTCTCAGCGCGAAGCGCGGAAAATTTTTTTTAGTCGTTTTATAACACTTAAAAAATTTTCTCCAGGAGGCGAATTTGGGGGGGATGTCCCCGGGTACCCCAAATTTAGGGGGGTGTCAGCAATATCCAAAATTTTGGGGGGTATAACGATAACCCCCCAAACCACCCCCTGCCAACCTATGCTCATAACGTTTTACCATTAGCAAAAATAACCCCAAAAATGAGGTATACGTGATGTATTTTGACTATAAAATTGTTTTACAACTTATATTTACTTTTAGATCGGTCAAATTGAATTTTGGTACACCTATGAAACTTGCACCTTTTATTTATTCTATTTTTTCTGTAAAACGTACAAGTCTTTATCAATGTAAAGGATAAGCAGATATTGTTCCAATATGATTGAGCAAAATCATGAGGTTTGCGAAAGGAAGACACCATCCTACCGTCCTCCCATTCTTCTATATTGCTAAAATTTGGTTGTAACCAAGGATTTGTTAAAATTATGTCAAATTTTAAAATTCTATATAAATTTGTTGTTATTTGCTCATTCCTTCGATCTATATAAAGTAATCTGGATAACCGTAACCTTAATTGACTGTTTTATTAATGCATAAACTCAAATAAAACTGTCAGTATTTTAGAACAACCGCTGATAGTTGGAATATAATGGACATAGCTGCGAAATCTGAGCTTAAACTGTTTCCAATATTTGATTTACCTCGCGAAATACTGAGCAGAATACTTTCATTCAACACGTTTGATGAAATTAGTGAATATCGCCAAGTAAGTTTAAAATAATTAAAAAAAATTAAACTAGCATTATGAATCACATACCATACATATTATACATGGGCAAGTTGGTTTGGAATGGGGGTGTTAAAATCCAAGAAACGCATTTTACTCATATCATTTTTTTCTGGAGTGCATTTTACCCATATAGTTTTTTAATTTTTAAAGAAAAATAGGTAAAAAACGCTAATTTTAATCCAAAAAGCCCTTTTATAGCATTTTTGAGTTTTTTATTGCTTAAAACACTCATTTTGACCCAAAACCTTAGTTTGGAGGCAGTTAGAAGTCATTTTAAAGACATTTTTTTATTCAGTTTTCCAAAATTGGGGGGTTTAACCTAACCTTTTCTCCCCTTCCCCCACTTCTGAGTGAGCGTGGGGGGTTAAATCCCTCATCTCAAAATTTAATCAGGGAGTTTAACCAACCCCCCTCCCATTAACCTAATATCTACCTTGGTGCAAATAGCGATTGGGGCACCTGCATAGATAAACGCTGTCCTGTCACCGAAGCTAGGTGGGGGTTTACCCCCGGTAAATGACATTCAAAATCTAGGAGGGGGTCGACCCGGGGTGGAAGATTTTAAAACCTGGAAGGGGGTGAGATGGGGTCCAATGTCCAAAGCAAAATACTTTTAAACCATTAAAGGTTTAAAAATAGATTTTTATAAGATAATACAACATTTTATTGATTAAAAAAATTATTGATATTCTGGTATAAAAGGGATGTAAAAACATGAACTTGTGTTAAAAATTTACGTTTTTGGAAGAAAATTTAGTATACAAAAAGTATTTAAAATTTTCTTGAGAGGGGGGGGGGGAGAAGGTTTCAAAATCTAGGGGGGGTCAGGTGTAAAAATTCGAAAATTTTGGGGAGGGGGGCCCTGGATTTTTTCTGGGGGGGCGAAATTTCGAGGCTAGGGGGGTGGACCCCCACCTTACCTCCCCCTTGTTCATCTATGGGCGTCTGAGCAATAGTTTATATGTGTGAAATACTCAAAAAATAATAAATTATGAATAGGTTTGTTGAATATAAGTCCTATATTCATGTGACCTGCCGACTGATCTATGGTACAATTAGGCAGGCACTGAACAGGATAATTCATACATGATAAGAGTTATGCCAAAAGGTTTGTAAAGAAGAGTGGTGTGAGCGTGAGGTTATATTTTTTTTAAATAGCGAAACTATGGGCCTCCTAAACCCTTTCTCCTAAATTCCAATATCTGGCTTCTTTAATTTGGAGAACATGAATAGGACTTACAAAAACGCTAAAATTAGTTTTGGTCTTGGGAGATACCTGCGCACTCTTAAAAAATGGAGTGATAGCCCCTCATCGTGCGATTGATCCACCAGCACCGTGTTGAACTTCAGCCAGCACCCAACGGGCCTACGGGTACCACCTGGTTGCTCATGTACGACGTTAAATAGTAAGATCAATATCAGGCGACTTAAAAAATCCTTTTGACGAAGACCTCGAAATTGGTGAACACTGCATGCAGTGAACAGATATAGGGTATTAGGCGGCAATATGGAATATCCATCGCCGGCCCGCTTCAGCTATAAAAAACTTTAAAAATTATTCAATAGTAAAAAAATTCTCTCGGAAGTTTTTTTTATTTTTATAAATGTATTATATTTTCTGAATTTTTTAAAAAAACTGAAGAATTTTTTAACATTTTTTGCTCCAACAAAAATCTAAAAAACATATCCTTCCACTCCATCTCTCCTAGATACAAAATGCGTGTTTGAAAAACCTATTATCCGGTGACACTCTATCCACACTATCCAAGCCATAACATGGGTTTTTGCTTTCTGTATTCCACGATGCTTATTGCTTATAGTCTTTTATTTCTAATTTTTCAGTATTCGGTTATATTTTTAATGCACGAGCTATATAAATTTTAGGTTTGTCGTCTATTTAATATCGAAGGCCAAAAACTCCTTAATCTAGGCTTTCAAAAAGTTGAACGATATCATGGATCAATCCTTCAAAAAGTGAAATCTCAACTTCCGAGAAGGTATTTTGATTTGAAGAAAATAATAGGCTGTAAAACATTAATTAAAATTAAACTAATTAGATAATTTTATATTTTTAATGTTAAAACCATCAGCAATATTAGTAACAGTTTTTAGAGAATCTGAACGCCGAAACCACGCGCTTTCGCGGCACAATGAAATTTTGACGTCTGTTGAAACCAGAATTTCGCTTT
>JASAMX010022631.1:0-47500 GCA_030248175.1 Microlaimidae sp. YZB2_3
TATAAAAATTTAAATGACAAATGATACACTTAAAGAACACGAAAATTTTTTATTTTCATTTGATACCTTGATTGTTAAGATTGCTGCAGCATTTGTTGAAACATAGTGTTTGCTATTTGCCGTTCAAAAAATCTGCTATTTTTTCACTAAAAAGATGAAGTGTGAAAAAAATTTCGGGCAAATTTAATTCCTATTTTCGGCCGAACATTTCAGATCAAAAATTATTCTCTGAGCAGAAAATAGTTCATTATGCATAATATTTACTATTATCTCATTGAAATGACCTAATACAGCATTGGCGACAACTTTTTTATTCATATCATTTAACAGTAAACGAAAAAATAAATAATATTATTTAAAAAATTAAAGTTTCTAACACATTTCGATTTCATTACTATAATAATAAACAGTGAACAAATTTTATCATTTTTATACATGTGCTTGTCTTAAAGTCTGGAGGGCTTTTAAATCATTTGATTGTGTAGTAATTTCAAATATATATCTTGAGTTATCACAAAAACTGTAACGCGTTAAGTAAAAAATTAAAAAATTGTGAGAATGCTAAAAAAAATATTATTTTTAATATACAAATATCAAAACAGACATATTTTGAAAAAACGAAATTAAAATCTAATAATTTTAGCGTTTAATTCGGGAACAAAACCAAACTGGATTAATTGTAGTCAACACATTAAAAAAATTCCTCATATTCCTGAATTCAAAGCCCCACCGATTCAAAAAAAAAACTTACACGATCACAAATTTTCAAACTTGCTTAAGTTTGCCCCGACAAATGAATTCTGACATTTCGCGTTGTCGGCGAGAAAATGGCAATACCACAATAACTTATGCAAAAATTTTAACAATCAAAGCATAAAAAAATAGGAAGTAACCGCTTCCTCTAGTCAATTATTTTAAACTTAATTTTTAATATTCATTAAACACTCTTTAAAGTACTCAGAATCATCAAACACAAAAGCATTTTTGTAGGTCATATCTCTTAAACCACTGGAGATATTTGTTGGCTATTGGTAGAAAAGAATAAGGTTTTAAAAAAAATCATCAAGTTTAAAGACAAAAGTTTTGACTCCTTACCTTCCTTTTAAAACCAGGCACCTTCGAGTTTCGATATATATTAAATATAAGAAAAATATTTAAAAATAAATAATTTTGATAGTTTTCTGTTTTTCTTAAGACTTTTTAAAATGTGAAAAAATTTTTTTAATCAAATGCTAAAAGAAAACAAAATTGAGATTTTACGATTTTCAAATTTGGCACTACCAGCAGTCTATTTTCTCGTTTATTAAAAATAAAGCTCAATTAAAGTAAAGGAGTGTTTTTGGGACCTACAAGAATATACTTTTGCTCCAATATTTGGGTACCCACTCTTTACATTTTTATTCTTCAAAAAAGGAAGTATATCTTTGGAAAAATTCTCTAGAGCAAAAAACAGGGTGTTTTCCTGGGTGGTACCATTCCAAGACAAACATGTGGAGACTAGTATGAGGTGGACATATTGAATGTAGGAAATAAGTATTGTGTTTGTGCATTTGCTCAATGAGCAATACGTAACTGAACGAGTACCAAACATAAAGCGGGGTGGGAAGGGTGGGGTAGCCACCTGAGCCTGGAAATTTTGGGGGCCCCCCCTCCCCCAAATTTCCGGAATTTTTTTTTTTACCCCTGACCCCCCTTTCCATTTTGAAATCGGACCCCCCCCCCCCTCCCTCCCCCCTCGGGAAAAGTTTAGGTACCTTTTTTATACTAAATTTTCTTCCAAAAACGTGAATTTTCATCACATATTCATGCTTTTACACCCTTTTTATACCTGAATATGGCTTTTTATTCAATAAAATGTAGAATTATCCTAGTAAAAAGAACAAGATTATTAAAGTTATTATTGTTTAAAACTGTTTTGCTTTGAACACCGGACCCCACCTAACCCCCCTCTAGATTTCAAAATTTCTACACCCCTGGGTCATTTGACCCCCCCCCTAAAAGCTAGGGGAAGTGGTACCCCTTGGGACCCCCCTCCTAAAATTCAAAATTCGATTGACCCGGGTAACCACACCCCCCGAGCGTCCCCGACCGTGCTCACCTATGCTTATAGCTTTGTATAAGGCTACTATTGTTTTTTTTTGTTGTCCCCAGCTGGTATCAGCTAGAGCTTTAAGATTAGTATTGCGCCTGGATGCTTTGTTGTTGATGTTAGTGATGTGGTTATTGAAGGTTAGTTTTGGATCGGAAAGTGAAACTCAGGATTTTAGGGTTTTTGTTGAGAGGTAAAAGTTGGTTATGTATGGTCACTCTTGTATTGTATTGTACCCTTTCGGGGTTTGAGTCTCTGAAAGAAGTTTTGCTGATTCTGCTTCTGAGATATGCACGTAGCAATCTGATTAGATAAGCTGGAAGTGTGCTGTTTACTATTTTGCTGATTAAAATTTCCATGCTGATGGTGTCAAATGCCTTGGTAAGGTTGCTACTATTGTTCGTTTGGATGGAGCTTTTTGATTGAAACCGGTTGCTATTTCGTTGGTAAGTTGAAGGAGAACAGTAGCTATTGAGTGTTTGGGTTTGAAGCCGTGTTGATCTGGATGGTGTTGTAGATGCTGGAGAAGGAATCGGCTGGATTATTTTTTCAAAAACTTTTATAGCTGGGCAGAGAAGTGAAATTGGTCTGTAAGAAGTAAAGATGAGGTTATCCTTTCTGGGTTTGATAAGTGGTATTATAGTTGCAGTTTTCCAGATTGTAGGTATGTATGCTATTTGTTTTTAGTGATAAGTTGAACAGATCAAATAGATATTGAATGCCAAGAGGACCTAGTTTTTTAAGGTAAAAAATGGTTAGATTGAATGGACCAAAAGCTTTGGAGTTGCTTCAGTGGCCAAGCCAGGATTTCATTTCGGGGGGGGGGCGGTCTGGGGGGAGAAAAAGTGCCACAAAAGCGACGCACAGCGCCGCCGCCCGCGCCGCACAGCGGCGCCAGCCGACGCGCAGCGTCGGCCGGGGGGTATGAGGGTGTCCCCCCAGCCGCCGGAAGCGAAATTTTTTTTAAATATGGACTATAAATTATCCCGTTCAGTAGTTAAGGCATAAATGTTTAATAAAGCTACTATAAACACTTATCCTTTTATTAACGTTTAGTTTAAACACATGTTTTAAATGTATAATTATAAAAAGAAACTGAAAAATTGTAATAAGTACCATCTGGAATTGTATTTTAGCGCCTTAAATTAAAAATTCGGACCCCCCTCACAAGGGGCTCTGCCCCTTGACCCCGCTGGGGGTTCTCGCCCCCCCCCCCTAGACCCTCCATATTTGGGGGGCTGCCGCCCCCAGACCCCCCTTTAGGGTTAGTATGTACCCCCCAGACCGCCCCCCCCCAAATGAAATCCAGGGGACGCCACTGATGTGGTGGTAACGGTAACCGTTTTCCAGTCCGATGAGGTGAGGAGTGAGTCCGAGATGAGGGAGATATCTGTCAATGTTGGATTCCCATTTGAAGGGATTCTGGGTGTGTTCATGTTTAGAGATGCCATGTTCGAATTGTTGATGATGTTTGCAATGTAGTCGCCTCTGGCGTCGGTGAGGCTTGAGTACCAGAGTTCGTGGTGTGCATTGATATCTCCGAGAATGATACCATCCTGATTGTTTAATAGACTGGCTATGTTAGGCTGGTGATTGGGGGTGCAGGAGCTGGCCGGTGGAATGTATAAGTTGGTGATTGAGAGATTAATAATAATAATTTAAAACATTAACCTAATTAAACGTTATTCTCGAGCAGTTTGTTGCAGTTAGTTTTAGTTAGTGTTTGCAAACAAGCAGCTACGTCTTCTTGAGGATTAGTTACAACCATAGATGAACAAGGGGGGGTAGGGTGAGGTCCACCCCCCCTAGCCTCAAAATTTTGGGCCCCCCTAGAAAAAAATCCAGTGGGCGCTCCCCCACCCAAATTTTCAAATTTTTTACCCCTGACCACCCTCTAGACTTTGAAATCTGACCCCCCCTCCCATTGAAAAAAAATTAAGTACTTTTTTTATACTAAATCTTCTTCCAAAACCGTAAATTTTTAACACAAATTCATGTTTTTACACCTTTTTTATACCTAAATATCGCTTTTTATTCAATAAAATGTAGTATTATCTTATAAAAAAAACTATTATTAAACATTTAATGGTTTAAAAGTATTTTGTTTTGGAAATTGGACCCCACCTGACCCCCTCTAGGTTTCAAAATCTTCCACCCCGGGTCGATCCCCCCTAGAAAGCTAGGGGGGTTTGACCCCCCTAGGACCCCCTAGATTTTGAAATTTTATTTACCTGGAGTAAACACCCCCCTAGCTTTTTGACCGTGTTCATCTGGGGTCTAGACCATACATGGGCAATTTGGTCCGTAGTGGGGGGTTAAACCCCAAATTAGAGGGGGTTAAAATCCGATAAACGCAAAATACCCATATTGTTTTTTTTTCTGGAGTGCATTTAACCCATATCGTTTTTCGATTTTAAAGGAAAAATAGGTTAAAACGCTAATTTTAGGTCAAAAAGCCTTTTTTATTGCTTAAAACATTCATTTTGACCTCAAAACTTAAGTTTGAAAGCAGTTAGAAGTCAATTTAAAGACTTTTTTCTTCATTTTTCCAATGTTAACCTTTTCTCCCCCCCCCCCCCAATTCTGAATAGGGGGCGGTTAAACCTCCCTTCTCAGAATTTGGGGAAGAGGTTAACCCCCTCCCCCCGTGCCCATGTATGCTTTAAACTGGGGAGGGGGAGAGGTGATGTACTCTCTGTTGGTAGATGAACGAAAAAAGTTTTGTATTATTAAATTTTTTTATTATTTTTAGATCAACGGGTTGTTCTATCAGATTTCGGGTCAGGAAGCGACAAGTATGATAAATATAGGCCCGGACAGTCAGGACAATTTCATAAATGCCATTGAAGATGTACAGCAGCGAGACCGGCTGAAATCCAAGCTCAGAGCGATTAGGCTTAAACACAGCAATCCTTGGTACATTTTTTTAATTTTAATGGAGCATAAAAACGTACGTGAATAATTAAAGTTCAAACTTGGGTAAGTGGTATCAGGGACGTAGCCAGAGTTTCATTTGGGGGGCGGATTGTAGTACAAAAAAAATTTTCGGGGGGCTCCGCCCCCCCCCCCCCGAAACTTCGGGGGGGGGGGTGCGGAGCCCCCCTTAATTTTTGAAAACGTTAAAAAAAGCAGGGATAAACGTAAATAAAGCTGTATAATACACTGTTTTTGGCCTAATAACCTATTATCTAATGTTTTTAGCGGTAAAAACTTGTTTTCTTAGTTAAAAATTACATAAGCACACATTGGCAGAGCCTGGATTTTACAAAAAAAGAACTTAGAGACGTTAGTTTCAGACCGCTTGGCTAAACCCACATTGTAAACCAAAGCACATGAGCAGCATCTCGGCTCCATGTTTTCTAGGGTACCTACCTATATGAAAAAAATCCGAGCCAATGCTATAGGCGGCAGGAAAATTTAGGAGGGGAGAGGTACATAAATCACCCAATATGATTGTTTATTTCGCTTTCTGTGTAGTACTTATTACTTATAAAAATTATTGTACTAACTTTGAAATAACATTAGCATCAGGCAACATAAATAACGAAATATATATGTATGTACATATACTATAGAAAGTGACCGCTAAGCGAAGCGGAACAAATTTTTGGTTTTTGGGGGTCCATTGGGGTACTAAAATTATTTTAAAGTTTGGCGCCGAGCGATTAGCGAGGCGCTAGAAAATTTTGAATTTTTAGCCTCTGAAAACCCCCAAATTTTACTATCTGGCGACCATTTCGAGGGGGGGAGGCCGCCCCTTCCCCCCCCCCCGCCCAACCAATATCATTTTTTTTGGTCCTGTCCGACCGTTTGGGTGGGGCGGCCGCCCCCCCCCCCCGCCCCCCCCTGGCTACGTCCCTGAGTCATACATGGGCACGGGGGGGGAGTTGGGGGGGTTAACCCCCCCCAAATTCTGAGAAGAGGGGTTTAACCACCCCCGCTCAGAAGTGGGGGGGGGAGAAAAGGTTAACCCCCCCATTTTGGAAAAATGAAGGGAAAAAAATGTCTTTAAAATGACTTCTAACTGTCTCCAAACTTAAGTTTTGAGGTCAAAATGAATGTTTTAAACAATAAAAAGCTCAAAAATGCAATAAAAAGGGCTTTTTGACTTAAAATTAGCGTTTTTTACCTATTTTTCCTTCAAAATCGAAAAACGATATGGGTAAAATGCACTCCAGGAAAAAAAACGATATGGGTATTTTGCGTTTCTGGGATTTTAACCCGCCCCCCCCCCCTAATTTGGGGTTTAACCCCCCCACTCCGGACCAACTTGCCCATGTATGCCCTGAGTTGTATCTAAAATGCAACACATTTAGGCCATTTATTGTTGTTCTAATACGTCTAATACTAAGTTTTTAAAGGTAAAATATGCTAGTTAATTGCATATCTCATCAACGAAATTTACTAAGAAGTAGGAATAGCCTACCAAAATGCATGTCCCGATTTTCTGTACCATAGATGAGCATGGACCGAGAAGCTAGGGGGTCAGGGGCGTCCGGTTTGCAAACAGTCTTTTAAAATCATTTATTAAAAATTTTTGAAGGGAGGTGGTCCAAGATTTTTTTAAAAAGGGAGAGGGTGGTTCCGAAATTTCGAGGCTATTAGAAGGATGGGGGTGGACCGCAACCTACCACTCCCCCCTCCCTATGCTCAGCTCATCTATGTCCTGTACAATCACTACCTATTTTCTCTGTCCATAAACCGCATTATTCACTACAAAAACTTATTTTTCTGCAGCTTATTACTCCTTTTTTGTTTGCTTGCCAGCTAAATCACATCGCTCGCTACCATTACCGAAAATCACAATATTTTGTAATTTATATTGAAGTTAATGTACTACGACTAATTTTTATCAGGGTAACTAACATAAAGTCGGCTAGGCCTTAGTTTCGGTCATCATCGGTTGTTATTGTTGCCATGCAAGGGCGTAGCCAGGGGGTGGTTATGAGGGTTGTAACCCTCCCCCCCCCTCTTGGGCTGGCGGAGGTAAAAATTTGGAGGTCCTAAGAGAACAATTTTAAAAAATTTTTTCGCGCTCCGCTCAGCGCTCGACATTTATATACCTTTTTACAACTTTTAAATGATGTTTCTAATTAATTTAAAAGACAATTGTTGAAAATTTTTCGTTCTGTCGCATGTTAGATTTTTATTGTTATACCTTTTTAAACCGAAAATTTTTGGAGTTTAACTTCAAAAAGCAATGCAAATAACAACAAAAAGAATCACTTAGCGCGAAGCGCAAAAAATTTTACTCTTTTTTAATGTATTTTTTACGGTATTTTGAAAATTTGGAGTACAACCCCCTTTTGAAAAATTTGTATGGAATGCAACCTCCCCTCCTTCCGAAATCTTGGCTACGCCCCTGTTGCCATGCTTAAAATTATGAAATGAACTGCATAATATGCTCATTATATTAGCCATATTATGGGGGAGCTCGCAGACCGGGAACGGTGCCCGGGAGACCCCCCCCCCCTTTTTTGGGGGTTTCCCCCCCCCCCCTTTCCCCCCCCCCCCCCCCCCCCCGCCAAGAACCCAAAAAGAACCCTCAATACGACCCTTTTTCACCTACATCGCCGCCATCTTCCGAATTTTTCCCAGTTTTTCCTTTCCTTTTTCCCTTTTCCCATATTCCGCTTTTTTTGTCCCTTTTTTCCCTTTTCCCTTCTTTTTTCTCTTTTTTTCTCCTTTTTTCTCTTTTTTTTCTCTTCCCCCCTGCTTGCCCCCCCGTTTTATTGCCCCCCCCCCGTTTCAAAAAGTTGCCCCCCCCCCGTGCCCCCCCCCCCGTTTTGGAATTGCCCCCCCCCCCCGTTTAATGGGTCGACAGATCGTATTGTCGTCTATCTAGCCATACCCAATATTTATTTTCATAACTTTGCGCATAACAATATAAACAGCCGGTGGTCGATATTAGGGCTGGCCGAATTTAAGTCAGCTATTCTACATTAAAATGTTTAGGAAACGAAATTCCGTGGAACAATCGCCGGACATAAATTCAGCAGAAGAACAAGAAAGACAAAAACAACTAGATCACCTCGTATGTTTTGTATGAAAATATAAATAAACCAAAAGATTGGTTATCATTAAAAATACTCCCAAAGTTATTCTTTCTACAAAAAAAAACTGAATTTAAATTTAACGTAATAATAATAAATGTGTGTATATAAACCAGCCGATTTTTTTTTCTTTAAACATTAACTGTATTATAATGTAGGCGTTTGCAAAGATCGGTAATAGCGTTATAAATTTTATCTAAACATACCTGTGCACGGTCGGTCTGGTAATGACCCCCCAAAAAGTTTTATTAAATAAAAATGATTTTTTATAGTTAGGCACAATCGCACAGAAGTTATTTCGTCAAAAAAGTCTAATTACGTGTTTTGCTTGTGATTTACAGAATAAAATTAATGAATAAAATAAATGAAACTTATTTAGGAGAGCCGTCTCATTGAAACTTACGAGTCTACGCGAAAATTGGAGCGCTTGGAGGCTCTTCGACTCGCCCGGAAAAAGCACCAAAACACCGTCCAAGCGGAAACAGCCGCGCTTTATAAAAAGGTAATTTCGTCGTTACTACGGGAAAATGAGCCACAATTCGTATAAAATATAATGTGACTGTGACTGGTTTTAAAATTCAAACAGCACCCTATTTAACTTAAAAAAATATAAATTAGAGTGATTGATTTGTATTTTATAATGATTGTGGCTTATTTTGTTTGTCGTGACGATAATTTTTAAGATTTTTGATAATTTGTTTTTATATTGTTGTAATGATAATAGTTTGTCATCAAGGTGGAAAACCTCCCAGACTTAACGGAATTTTCACTGGAAAATCTGTTCAGACGACTTAGGGAGGAATATGGCCAGTTTTTTTAGATTTATTTTTGGGGGTAGAAAAAAATCTCCTGGCGCGTTGGGGTTTTTATGAAAAGTATCGCTGTAATCTTGCGAACATTTGTTACCAAAAATCATCAAAATTTATAACAAAAAGCAAAACACACCTTTCAGAACGCAGAATGTTTAAATTTTTCTTAAATGACATGTTTAGATATGTATAATATTAATTTATATTATCGCAATAATTTAGGCGCTCTACTACCGAGGCCTTGCCGATGGAAAATCGTCTTCGGGAATTCCAGCGCTCCCTCCGTGTATATCAACGCTGGTAGGGTACGAAACATTAAAAGATAATGAAGATATTCTTAAAGGTAAATCCATTTCAAATCTGATGAAATAAATAATGTTTGATTCTATCAACCATCGCATAATAAAAATATAAATTTATAATGTATTTTAAAAATGAGACCAAAACTTTGTTTGAAATAACTGTTTTATTTAACTTATAAAGATAATCGATTTCACTATTATGGCAGACCTATAATAAGAATCGTTACAATTTTGTCACACATCATTACATTCATTACAAAAAATAGTTGTCGCTATAGTGAATTGTTATAACGATTAAGCAAAACTGAAAAACTGAGGAGAACGGCCAAACACCAAAATACAATAATGATCCAAACATACCCGTTCTTTAAATCCTTTAGCAAGGTTTTTTTTCCAGTTATATCCTGCTTTACTAGCCAGTGAGCTCTAATATTGTGTCACAACTCAACGATTAAGCAAAACTGAAAAACTGAGGAGAACGGCCAAACACCAAAATACAATAATGATCCAAACATACCCGTTCTTTAAATCCTTTAGCAAGGTTTTTTTCCAGTTATATCCTGCTTTACTAGCCAGTGAGCTCTAATATTGTGTCACAACTCTTATTTTATTAGTTGAAAAATAAAATTTTTCAACTAATAAATTTTTTTGTGTCTTTCCTGTCCAAGTATTTACATGACAAAATAAATTTATTTATTTATTTATTTATTTAATTAAAAAATAATAATAAGTGGGTTTCACAAAATCCTAAAATAATTTTATTCGGAAACCTAAATTTCGTCAGTCATAAAAGTAAAAGTAAACCAATTTGGCAACTTAAATTAAATTTAATCCATGATTATTAATTGACAATAATTTTGGAGTATTATTATTTCAATGCCCTTAAGAATTTTTAAAAACTGACTAACATCAAGTTGGTGTAAATAATAGTGTGAGGCTTTGCATTAATCTTTATTGAGCCGTGCCTCGAAATAAAAGTCGTTTGTCTTGTTTATTCTTGCTTTGTTTTGTTTTGTATTTCGTGCTTATTTATACCTGTTACCTATAGTCAGTCAATAATGGAATATCATTTTAGAGAGCGCCCAGCAGCTTAAAATTTTTCCAAGGAAGCGAAAACTGGATAGTATAGATGACGTAAGCCTTTGGATTTAATTATACAAAATTTTTTTAAACTATTTTACATGTAAGTTTTGCTGATATAGGGTTTCATCATACATGGGCACGGGGGGTTGGGGGGTTAACCCCCCCAAATTCTAAGAAGGGGGGTTTAACCCCCCCCCCACTCAGAAGTGGGGGGGGAAGTTAACCCCCCCCCCAATTTCGGAAAAATGAAGAAAAAAAATGTCTTTAAAATGACTTCTAAGTGCCTCCAAACTTAAGTTTTGAGGCCAAAATGAACGTTTTAAGCAGTAAAAAGCTCAAAAATGCAATAAAAAGGGCTTTTTGATCTAAAATTAGCGTTTTTTTACCTATTTTTCCTTCAAAATCGAAAAACGATATGGGTAAAATGCACTCCAGAAAAAAAACGATATGGGTATTGCGCGTTTCTTGGATTTTAACCCCCCCCCCTAATTTGGGGTTTAACCCCCTCCCCACTCCGGACCAACTTGCCCATGTATGGGTTTCATGTGTTTATTATTTTGTATAATCATATTCGGTTCACTTGTGCTGTAAAAAACACAAAAAAATTATTTTAAAGGTGCGGTGCGGAGTCAAACTTTTTGTCTTTGATTTTGAGAATTTTTTGTGCAAACCTTCTTACCCCTACCCCCAATAGCCCACAAAAATTTTTTAAGTTAAGACCCCTCAAAAATGACGTGTTTCGACAATTCTGTACGTGAAAAATTACTCAATAGTTATAACAATTTAAGTTACAAGTCATGCACTCAAAGAAAGCAGCTACTTTCTACTTTAATTTGATATTTTAATGGTTAAAATCGGTGCAGTATTTGTCGAGATATTCCGTTTCTCGTACAAAAAACCGGCGATTTTTTTGCAAAAGAAAGGGAATGACGGCAATGATTTAATGACGTTTGCCCAATATTTGTTGCCGTCACTTCGTATTTTTAGCAAAAAAATCGCTGGTTTTTTTTTTGTACTAAAAACGCAATATCTCGACAAATACTGCACCAATTTTAACAATCAAGTATTAGGGTAACTGACTTAATTTCGGCCACCTTTTTTTTATTTTTTTGAATAATTTTTTTCGGCTTTTTCAATCAAGCCAAAATTTGGCCTAAAAATCAAACAATAGCTATATTTGTTATTCCAGTGCAAAATTTGAATATTTCTGTTACAATTAAAAATCAGTGAAGGTTTAAACCTTTTTTTTTAAAGTGGCCGAAATTAAGGCGCGTGCCATTTATTTCGGCCACCTACAAAAAACTGGCCATAACTATTGCTTAAACGAACAATAAAAGTTTATAAAGGTTGCAAATTTACCCTTAGGTATTGTTCTCGGTACATATAACTTGATTTTTCCCGTTTGCGAACTTTAATAGTTATTAGCAAGACTTTAAATAATTATGTCAAAACCTTAAAAAAACAAGTTTTAATAATTTGTATTTTTCGTTCAATTTTTATTTTTGGTTTAAAAAACGTCAAAAAAAAGTCAAACGAGCAAAAAAAATTCTTTATAAATACGGTAGTACAATGATATTTAAGAACAGCAAAAAACGGCAGGTTCTTTCACCTAAATTTTCAGGTGGCCGAAATTAACGGAATCTTAAAATGCGCAGTTAGTTAAACGCATTGCAAAATGATTTTGAAGAAAATATCAAAACATGAAAATTAACAATTTTGAGCTTTAAATAGAAGATTATTTAAGGTTATATATTGCTTCGTTCTAAATTTGATGCAGTTTAAACACAAAGCAAAAATTAGGAAAATCATAAAAAATTCACTTTTTATATGAAAATGTTGATAATGTAGAATAACAAAAATAAAAAATTTTTGCAAAAACACTTTATTCAACATTAATCCAGTTACTTTTGTGCTAGTTCTTTTGTGTTTTAAAAATAAGCCAATTTTCTAACACCCTAAATTGGTGGCCGAAATTAAGGCGTGGCCGAAATTAAGTCAGTTACCCTAAATTAAATAAAAAAAATAGCCGCCTTCTTTGAGTAAATAATTTGTAATTGAAATTTTAATACCCATTGAGCAATGTTTCATGTACAGAATTGTCAAAAAACACCATCTTGGGGGGGGGTCATAACTGATATTTTGTTAAAAAAAAATTGTGGACTATTGGGGACAGAGGTAAGGTTTTCACAAAAAATATCTAAATCGAAGACAAAAAGTTTGACTCCGCACCGCACCTTTAAGCGCAATCAGAATTCATTTACATGATTCAAGCAAAGGTTTTTAGACAAATGTTAAAGCAAAATAGCTTAAATAAATAGAATAAATATTAGTGATGGGCAGTTCCGGATTCCGAATGTTCCGGGAAAAATTTGGAATTGCGCGTTTCCTATTTTAAATTTTTGGAAAATCTTAATTCTGGTTCCAGTTTGGGGGTTTCCGCAGTGTGATGAGCAGTTCCGGTTCCGGGTTTTGGATGTTCCGGTCAAAAGTTGGAAAACCAGTTCCGGGGGTTCCGCAGTTCCCCCCCCCCCATCACTAATAAATATTGTAACTGGTCAGAACAATTTGAGATTAATAATAATAATAATTTTTATAGACAATAGAAAATGAAGCTGATGAATGTAGGTTTTCGCACATGCCAATTAATCTAGTCGATAAAATTAGAAATAGCAAAGAATATGAATCAATCAAGGTAATTTTTTTCAGCCTCATCGAATCAAATTTAGTAATTTTTCGGCCTTAAAACTCCAAAAATTCATCATTTTTTTAAAAATTATTATTTGGATTTTTTTTGTATATAGGGTCTAAAAAGGGAGAAGCTATTTGCAGTTAAACAAAGCAACCTTCATAAAAGTTTTGGTTTTATGTTATTTCAATGTTTAAAACACATCCAAAATTTTGTCTTTAAAAGAATATCATAAATCCGAATATTCTAAACATTAATAATCATAATTGACTATTAGTAAGCAAAAAATGGTTGTTAAGAGTATAATTTACTTTAAAAAACGTAACCTCTATCCAAAAGCTAATTTTTACAGTTTTATTTATTAAACAAGCTTTTTTGTACTAAAATACAAAATTTTGCGTATAAAGTTTTAAAGAACTTAAAAATAGTTATTTAAGTAGTTTTGAAATAAAAAAAATCCTGTATTATAATAAGCAAGATTATAGGAGTAAAACCACATTTTAGCGTTTTTAAAAACTAAAATTTAGTATTGCGGTACCTTAAATTATGGGTAATGTTTTACTTTACAAAATTTAAACCCTGTGTGTCTAATTGAAGGACAAAAGATTTGCAGATTTAAACAGTAAATTTTCCAGTGACACATTAATTTTTTTAATAAAATGTTAACTTTTGTATTAATAGTCGTCATAATTAAAAATCATCATCACTACAGCAAAATGAGCCACAGTCATTATAAAAAATACGTTACTGTGACGTATTCATTCATAGATGAACAAGGGGGGTTAGGGTGGGGTCCACCCCCCTAGCATGTCATTTAGCCACCAGGACCGTGCTGACCTTCGGGCAGCACCCAACGGGCCTACGGGTACCACCTGGTTGCTGGATCTTTTCTCTCATAGAAATGAGTCCAGCTTGGCATGGCTAGAAAAAGGTTGTTGTACGTCGGCCACACATCGCAGTTTTCCATCTAGCAAATCAGTGGACAAAATACAGCTCTATTGTGTGTGGAGTTTGTACCACTGGCCTTGCAGGAACACTTTTACTGCTCATGTACCACGTTAAATAGTAAGATCAATATAAGGCGACTTAAAAAATCCTTTAGACGAAGACCTCAAAATGAGTGAACACTGCATGCAGTGAACACTCAAGCGGTAAAGGTTGCCAAGTTATTAATGTTGGACGAAGAGTCTCAATCATAGGGGTGAAACTTTTTCGCCCCTCCTGGCTTGTTTTAGCGCCTGCCCTTTGCATAATCTGCATAGGAAAAATAAGTTTCAGGTGATGCAACAACAACCCCCCTAGCTTCGAAATTTGGGGGGTCCCCTAGAAAAAAAATCAAGGGCCCCCTTCCCCCAAATTTTCGGATTTTGTGCCTCTGACCCCCCTCTAGATTTTAAAATCTGACCCTTCCCCCTCTCCCCTCGAAAAAAATTTTAGGTACTTTTTTATACTAAATTTTCTTCCAAAAGCGTGAATTTTTGACACAAATTCATGTTTTTACACCCTTTTTATACCAGAATATTGCTTTTTATTCAATAAAATGTAGTATTATTTTATAAAAAACCTATTATGAAACCTTTAATGGTTTAAAAGTATTTTGTTTCGGACATTGAACCCCACCTGACCCCCTTCTAGGATTCAAAATCTTCCACCCCGAGTCGACCCCCCCTAAAAAGCTGTAGGGGTTCGACCCCCCTAAGACCCCCTCCAAGATTTTAAAATGTCATTTACCCGGGGTAAACACCCCCTCCCCCTAGCTTCGGTGACCGTGTTCATCTATGGACGTATTCTGTAGTAAAATAGTAAACAGTTTTAAATTTAAATAGGATTCACATTCGCATATATTTTATACGAATTCTGGCTCATTCTGCTGTAGTAACGACGAAATGTTAGTTTCAGTTTCTTAGTTTCAATTTCAGTTTTGTTTGTTTTTTTTTGTTTTAGAGTCGCTTTACTGCTATGTTTTTATGGCCTAAAATTTTGGAAAAATTAACCGAACACACTGAAAATTTAGACGGCTAGCGTTTCGAAGAAATTACGCAGACTGATCATTAAATTGAAAATTTAATTTTCCAGCACAATCCACATACAGATGATTGGAATAGTATGTAAAAAAAACTTTTGATGGCGAACATATAACTGAAATTTACAGATAACGGATAAAACTAAATTAATATCTATATGTGAGTAAATATTATACGCACCTTGCACTGAAACTTAAAGGAGCACTGTCACAAATCAAATTCTTATAACGCCCGAACCGGACTGCTCCTTTAATACTAAACCGATTCAGCTGAAATTTAAAAATGTTGTAGCCTTGTAGTGGAGCACTCTAAATACCAAAGTTGAGTTAGGTAGGTTTGGTATTAAAGGAGCAGTCCGGTTCGGGCGTTATAGGAATTTGATTTGTGACAGTGCTCCTTTAAAATAAACATAAGATTATAGAACAAGTTACAAGTTGTGTGTTCTATTATAGAACACACAACCATCGAGCCTGTACGGAAAATACCGTAATCATGCAAATGTTCCCTGATTATTGATTAGAGGCGGCATTGATGGGAAATAACCCACTTATTATAACATCTGTAGCCATATATTTTTTTATTTTTACATGCAAATCTTAATTACACGTTTTAAAACAGTCAATTTCTAATATAAATGAACATACATAATCAGTGTGATGTCATTATTAAACACCCCAGGGTTTCGTCTTTCGCCTTTCGTCTTTTTTTAAAAAAACATTTGCATGATTGCGGTATTTTCCATACAGCAGCAATGTTTGTGTGTTCTATATCTTACGTTTATTTTAAGTTTCAGTGCAAGGTGCCTATATCTGCAGACAACATCTATGAAATGTTTGTATAAATTTAGCGCTCCGTTGAAAAATTTCAGAGCAGGAGCAGAGTCAACATTAGAAGTCGACACAACCCTATACGTCGTTTACTTAATCAAAAGCTTAATATTCTAGCAATTATTTCTTAAATAACACACTTAACCCTCCTATTCCTGTCTGAAATGGAATCTTATTGGAGGGTATAGGGGCAATCCTATCCTTAGTAATGCCAAATTAAAAAATCAGGATTTTTAAATTAAAATCAAGAGTTTTAATTGATAAAGTTTTTGATATAAAATAAAAAAAGGGTTCTTAAATTTATCGAAACGTATTGTATCAATAATGTTTTTTTATGTTATTAAGTAATATAAAAATCTAGATTTTGTGATTTCAGAGTTTTTCACTAACAGGAATCAAATTTCCTTATAACATGTTACAAAGCTGAGCTAAACATAGATATTTTTTTATAATCTCAAAGGGTATTTTTATCGCTATTGATATAGTGATAAGGGGAAAAGTTTTTTTTTCTTTTACTTAGTCATGTCACGTGTTTTGAAGAAGCATTTGTAATCTCTTAAATTTTTGCCATTTAATTTTTTTTAATATGGTATACCCTAATAAATCCACTTTTACTTTATCAAAGATTTTAGAAATTTCGTGATAAGATAGAATTGTAATTGAAAGTTATTATATGTGTATAGGTTGATTTTGAAATAAAATGTTGTTAAACCTGCGTTATTTTAAAGGTTAAAACTAGGTCAAAACAAAAATTTGAATAAAGTTTTCTTGCATTAATTTTTATGTTTTAGTCTTATAATTTTTTTTGTAAAATTTCACAAAGAAGTGGAATGTTCATAACATTGTTTAAACAGGGTAAAACAAACTATGGTTTCAATACATGGTTTTAATCGTTTCGAAATTTGGTCGGAACAATAAAAAGGCGTTTAAAAACACTAAATAAAATTTAAAAATGTGATAAAAAAATTTACAAAAAAAGTACATTGAATAAAACAGCATTACAGTTGTATTTTTCAAAAATATAAAAACGAGTTAAATTGTTTCTGTCCGAAAGTACTGCGTGGGGTTTTTGACAGCGTCGCACTTTATAGATAAAAAGAACAAAGCTGAAACAAATGCTCTGTTAATTTTTTTCCTGTTAAAATATTTTTTTTCAGCAAACGCGGAAATAATAACAGGAACCATTATGTTGTTCATTTATAAAATCAGATCACAAAATAAAATTTTATTTACTAAAATATATCGCCGAATTCCCAACACTTTATTTGGAAACAATTATGGTTTAACACTCTGGAGATAATTCGGAATATTTTGAAGCATAATTCTAAAACGGCTTATTTCAAAAACCGGGTGAAACTGATTTTTCGACTTAGTAAACAGAGGTCTTTGGCAAGGAATTTAATGTAAGTGGCTGAAAACCGACACGTTAGATTCAGCGACTCACGTTTGCCTGGTTTCTACCTACTTCCACTTACCCACTTAATTAAATTCGTCGACAAAGACCTTTGTGTTTATCAGGTCGAAACGTCGGTTTTACCTGGTTTTTGAAATAAGCCGTTTTAAAATTATGCCTTCTAGCCATACATGGGCAAGTTGGTCCGGAGTGGGGGGGGTTAAACCCCAAAATGTGGGGGGGGGGTTAAAATACGAGAAACGCAAAATAACCATAGCGTTTTTTTTTCTAAAGACCTATCGTTTTTCATTTTGAAGGAAAAATAGGTTAAAAACACTTATTTTAGGTCAAAAAGCCCTTTTTATTGCATTTTTGAGCTTTTTATTGCTTAAAACAGTCATTTTGACCTGAAAACTGATGTTTGAAGGCAGTTAGAAGTCCTTTAAAAACATTTTTTTTCTACATTTTTACAAAATTGGGGGGGGGGTTAACTTTTCTCCCCCCCCCCCCACTTCTGAGTGGGGGGTGGTTAAACCCCACTACTCAGAATTTGGGGGGGGTTAACCCCCCCAACCCCCCCCCCCGTGCCCATGTATGCTTCTAGCCAAGCACAACAGCAAAATTTTCCGAATTATGACATACAAGGCTTTCGTCAACGTCTTTCTAAGAGATGTTTATGTCTCCCACACATACAAAATAATTATTTAGCTTTAGGTTCATCTTAAAATAATTTAAGCTGATTTAAACAGAAGCTGTTTTTATTCGCAACAAAGATTTTCTACAATTTCATCGATGCTAAAAATATATCGTTGAATATAACTTATCAATTCCGACTCAGTAATCAACTCGCACTGTTTGTCCGTCGGCACAGAAAGGCAGTAATTGTGAAAACTGCTTATCATTTCGTTATCACAGGACTCTTCCGGTTCGATTGTGGTGGGCGGCTCTATTCCTCGAGCGTTGGCGACGGCTTTCCAGTGTTGCAACGACTTGTTCACCTCGCTCGCGAACGCTTTTCTGGTTGAAGCGCTGTGAATAATCATTCTGAGCGAAAGTTGTTCGGCTTCTTCAACGGATGATGAATACGCGGCGAAAAATATTTGATAGCGGAGGGAATTCCCGCGGTAGAACCAGTCCAGCCATTTGAATACGTCTGGGTGACATTTTTCCGGGAGTCCTGACACGATTAACCCGTTTTGATCTTCTGAAATGCAGTTTTATAAACTAAAGGAGGATCAGACGGGGATGGATGAATGTTATAAAGAGTCATGTAGTAGCTGAACCAATTAAAATTCATAAAAATTGAACTCAAACTTAATTTGAAATAAAAATGTTTTGTTTCGTCATTATGTCAACTAGTTGGTCATAATTTAAGCGTAACAACTATATATGCAGCAGCTGATAGATGCAGCTACATAATGGTGAAAGCTGTTTTGGTGGCATGTTTTGTTTTTCATTTTTTTTAAACACATGCACACCTAAAAAACCTTATCATGATAAAGTTCAGTTGATGATATTTGCTAATTTTAAAGTTTTATTTTTGGAATTCAAGGTTTAATGGCCAAGGTTTGATGGTTTATGATCTTTATTATGCTAAATTTTGAGTTTAATTTGATTGTCCTTTATATACGCAAATTTTTCTTGATCGATTTGCCAGCGAACAATAGACACCTTGCACTGAAACGCAGTATCAGAAGTGCATACACATGGCCCACCAGAAGAATCCTGCACCCCCCTTTCTTTTCGTGCGATCACCAAACGCCCCCCCCCCCCCTCTTCGGCGACCGCGCTCGCCCCCAAAAAGCACCCCCTCCCCCCCGCCGATAATATGGTTCACAAAAACTCGTACCTTTGGTTCAATAAGGCGGAGATAATAAAAACACACATATAGAAAATTTTATAGAAATGGCTAAAAAACTATATAAATAGTTTTAATTTTTGGGTTGAAGTTATGGTATAGTTCAATATAGTTCAACAGATTAGAATAAAATAGTTCAGTTCCAAAGAAGCGTTTTAAAACGTAAAAGTTACTATTTTTTTTATAAAAAATGCAAAAAATTCTCTAAGTTAAAGACTCTAAGTTCGTTTTCTAAATAATAAACCTTAATTGTGGACGAATAAATTTTACACTAAAATTTAGAAACAAACAATTCCATATTATTTATATAGCCTGCAAAAAAGAGTTACCTTGCAAAAAATTATTAATCTCGTGAACATAAGTGTCGCTTTACGAAAATTATATGAGTTAGACACTGATTTAATAAGTAACCATTTCTTTGGCACAATCAAGAAAGTTCATTTTTATTACTTCGCGCTTTTTTACTCACATTGTTTTGTTTAGGTGTTTTAAACATATTTATGACAAAACAGTGTAAAACGAAACTATAAATAGCTAATTCATAAGATCCCCTCAAACACATTGTTTTTATTACATTAAATAGTTGTAGTGCCTATTTAAAAACTGGCCATTCGAAGCATTTCAAAAAATAACAGTGCAATTGAGTCTAGAGTGGGGATTATATTATCTAGATTTGCTCAATACTTAATCTGGTAACATAGTACGTTGTTTTTTATATTAAAAAAATAGGTTAAAAAAAATCTTATTTAGGTCGAAAAAGATGTTTCTAAGTTTTTATTGATAATAAACCCACGTTCAAACGTGTGTTAAAGACTTTTACTATAATGCACCTGAAATTTGAATTTTTAAAATGTTGCTTAATGTTTGTTCGGGAGCGCTCTCTTCCAAGCCGCACATCCAAAAGTCAGTCGCGTTTGAAAGAATAGAAGCTACATTTCGCGCTTCTCCAAATCGCCACAGAAAAATAACTGCCTAAATATTTGCAAAGTTAAAATATATTATGGAAAGACAACAATGAAACGGAATTATAGTTTAGGTGAAAAATAATAGGTATGAAATATTGAATTATGGACCTAGCTAGCATTACAAAATTTTGGTCCGCGGTCCCGCCGCGAAATCAGAATTTGTTATGAAACCAATAATTTTTACAAGGATTTTTCGAAAACTGGAAATTAAACAATAACATTAAAACAATTTCGAATACTTTTGTCAACTTCTGACCATTATTTAGAGCTATTTTAAGCATTAAGAAGGTTTTTCATATGTAAATTTATTTCGGTTAACCAAAAAAAAACAATTTGTAATGCTTTAATTAAATACAAAAAAGCACGTTAAAATTTCTCAAATAGATATTTTGTTATTTGTAGTATTTCTAATTTCAAGAATAATACAACAAAATGCATTTAATTAGAAAGGAACTTTGTTTCGCGGTGGGACCCCCGATCCAATTTTTGTAATGCTAGGTAGGTCCATTGTTTGAAAATCGTTGTTTCCATATGTAAAAAGGTATACGATTGAACTCAATTTTAACTCCAACTCAGCTAAACCGAGTTGGAGTTGGACCCAGCTAAACTGTCTGGATATTGTAAAAAAGAACGTACTGGAGAGATCGCAGTGTTTTGAAGTTCCGCGATGGGTATCTCAATAACGGAATTGAGTAATTCGGCGTTCATATCCAAGCCGTTTCGGGCTTGTGAAACCCAAATTTGAGCAAGATACGGATGTTTTCGAGGCATTCCAGTGATAATCAATTGCATACCCACAGCTAAAAGTGTTTATAGATTTGTATATTTGTTCGCAAAATTACAGTCAAATAATAAGGTGGAATTCCGTTTTTAAGGATAAAAAAGGATGATACCCGCTTAAAATAAATTACGTACCCTGAAAAATGATCTAAAAATAGGGCACGAAAAGGGGATACTTTACAACGGGAGTATATTTCGACAAAAAAGATGTGGACTACACCAAGGTAACGTCTGTGAACTGCACTGAGTTTGCTTCCGGCTTGTGCACTTGTTTACTGAATAAATATTGCACACGATAATATTATAATAGTTTTTTGCTTGGTTAACCAATTAGACAACCCAATCCATCAATGACACGTAAGTGAACGCAAATTGAGATTTGGCAAATGCGTTTCCAATTGTTGAATCCCCTTAATTCTTTAGTTGCAAAACCGCACAAAAAAAATTCTACTAATACTGAACTGAATATCATACTAATGTATAATTCGCTACGTGCAAACGATGTTCATGCAAATTCAACGACACCGTATGCAAAACTCTATTAGTTGAGATTGATGAATTATTTTTTTATACTAAGATAGATGCAAATTAAAAAAAATAATTCTGACAGTTATCTTTAATAATCACGACATCGCCACTTTTTAAACTAGAGGCATTTGTGTGATGTGATATAAATAAAACTATAAATTTCAGTGAGTGGCGATTTCGCGATTGTCAAAGATTGTTTTTAGTATAATTTTTTCAGTTGTGATTCAATCTGCTATGTATCGAAGAAGTACAAATCGGTTTTGTAATTGATTCCCCAAATAAAAAAAATCAGTAATATGTTATTGTCCTCATTTTTTTTGGTAACCAAGAGCACAAGCCAGATACAATTGCCAATACATCTACCTAGGCTTTAATCTTTTCTCTCCAAACATACGCCTGGGATAAAATCGCTCCTTTTTCTTGTTTTATTTAATGAAAATAATGAGAAGAGGAAAAAAAGATGGTCACGATTTTTATTTTGAAGTCTGACCCCTTTTTCATAATTACGGTTTGTGTATTGCCACTATTTGAACCGCCACCGAGTTTAACAGTGTAACCGGTTAACTGGATGGGTCTGTCACGTCAAGTTTTAAAGAATTAAGCAATCGATTATTAATAAAATAGATAAAGAAATAAAATGAGCTAGAATTTTTGAGTTTACCAATTATGTCTGACCTATATCTTTGCGTGTTTTTTTCAATGCGTATGGAGTTTGTGGTTGAAGCTTTTAGCAAAGAAATGGCATGAGAATATTAATAATTTGTCGCATACTGAAGGTCCCTGATTTGAGTCCCGACTTAGACACGCTACAGTGCAATAATATTGGTTATTTGTTAATATTGTTAGTATTTCGTCGTGCAGGTAGTGCTGAGTAACATTGGTCTTGCGCATTGGTTTTTATACGAAATAAATAAATTTTTAATCATAATAGTGACACAAAAAAAACGAAGAACATAACGATGACCTGAATTTCCCATTTACATTCACTATATTCTCTAATTAATTAATTAATTAATTTTTTAATTAATTAAATCGGCACCGCAAAATTTGTCGCCCTGTAATGTAACGTAACGTAACGTCATACGTAACGTCGATATTTTGAAGCGAAAAAAACGTTTTTTTTGTTTTTCAATTTTAACGTGAGATGGTGCAGAACCGGTCGTGGAAACAAATAAAATATAAAATAACGCGTCCTTGTGCTGCGCGGTTTGCAATATTTGGCAGATTCGTTTATTGTTGGGGGATTTATTTTTTATTTATTAATTTAATCAATAAATTAATAACAAGGAACTAACTGAAAAAAGTGGCTCTTAAAAAATTTGAGGAATTTTTCGCCTTTCTTAATGAACCATGTTTACTTCTAATCAATAACTGACGAAGGAAAGTGATTGATTTTTAGATATAAGTATCAGAATAACAATAATAAGAAGAAAGAACAATAAACATGAGCAAGAAATAATAAAATTTGGCCGCGTTCTATAATTTTTGTTGGCATACGCCACGGGGCTAATCCATCCATCCCTTATAAGAAATTTCGGGTCAGGTAGAAAAGAGTCCCGGCACAAAAGAGTTCTGAAAAAAATCGCAGCTGGCATAAAAGAGTTCTGGAGAAAATACGTTTATGCGCCCAAGCGCAGCGAGCGCTGAGGTCGGCACAAAGATTCCTGGCATAAAATCAATTTTTCACAGGTGACACGCATTTAAAATAGAAACAACAACAGGTAAAAAATATAAGCGAACGCTAAAAAAATAAGAAATTTCTAAAAAAAAAATTTTAAAGCATTTCTTCTAAAGCGTTTCTCATTTACATTTCTTCTAAAACGGTCTCTATTAAAAATTAAATTTTAACTATTGTTTAGTAGTCATTGTATTTGTCTTGTATGCTCAAAAAAAGTGTAGGACTGATGAGGGCGGCCTATTTTGAGCTAGCATTTCTGGTATTCTATTTAAAAGCCCGAAACCAAAATGCATAGTCTTGTCAGCACGATAGTTTTATGTAGGAATGCACATACAATGCTAGCCTATTTATATTTTATTTAATTTAATTTTTTGTCTGACTGCTTCTAGTAAATATTGTAATTTTTGATGTTACTTTCACTCAAAGTTTTGTTTAGCTTTATTGGTGTGGTTTCCTTAGTTTTTTAAAAAAAATTTTTGCGGGTATTTTCACATAATCTAGGGGTCAAACATAAACTTTTGTTTTTATTATGATACTGGCGAAAGTCGTATCTTGGTTCCTAACCCTTACTCTTACATGATGATTATTTCCTGAGTATATCTGCCTCTTTAAATTTAACTACCTTCTACCTGCTTTTAGAAAAATTAAAGCTGCTTACAAAAAAGTTTTATCTGACTTGAAAGTGGTTTTACTGCCTCCTACAAACATTTGAGTTTGTTTTTGGGGTAGGTTTACTTGCCTCCTCCTAGGTGTTTCTAAGCATGCCTCCGATGCAGTTTTAAAACTTGTTACTTTTCTCCAGCCCGCTAATGAAAGGATTGAAAACCGCAATAATTGGAATAAACATTTGTTTTCCCAAAACAAATAGCAACTTTAAAAAAAGAATTTTTAGCTAAAAATTGTTTTAATTTACTGTTTGTTGGTACTCTGACACAAAGAGTCACATTCTGTATAAAATCAACGTGACTCTGACTCATTTTGTTTAGATTATTTGTATGTTAAGATATAGAGTCAGAGTTACGAGTATTTTACGACGCTTTTGACTCATTGTGTCAGAGTAACGACGTGTTGAAATACGTCATAAACTGGAAGACAGCTGAGGTGTGAACATTGTATGTCAGCTGTGAAATATTGATTTTATGCCAGGACTCTTTTGTGCCGACCTCAGCACTTGCAGCATTTGGGTGCATGAACGCATTTTCTCCAGGACTCTTTTGTGCCGGGACTCTTTTGTGCCAGGACTCCTTTGTGCCAGCTGCGATTTTTTTCAGGACTCTTTTGTGCCGAGACTCTTTTAAAGGTGAGGCAGAAATTTTTATTTAGTGTTCTGTTTGAAAGATAAAACCAAAAAAAATTATTGCCTGTTTAAAAATGGCACAATAAATCAGAATATTTTTTATTATACTATATGAAAGCAAGATTTTAATAAGGGTTATTAGCAAAACAGTTGTAAATTTGATTTTTTTATATTTTTTGGCTACTAAAAAGATTCCAGGTTTAATTTGCGGGTTTTTCTTCGATTTAAGTGCTTACTTTGAACCCAAATATATACAAATTAGAAAAATATACCTGTAAATTCAAGTTGACTGAGAAACAAAAAGACAACAGTACTTCTATCATCTTCTGTACAAATATTTTTTGTGAACTTTATTATAACACATAAATTTGTAACGAAAAGTAAGTAGTCAAGTTTTTTATTCATTGCTCATTTGCAGATAAATGTACAATTATCAAGCTTAGTGCTGTTATTAAAATCTTTGGCTACCTAGCAATTAATAGGAGCGATAAATAAAATTTTGTTTTGTGGCGTGTTTTATAAGTAAACGACTAGGACATTTGTCTAACTCAAATTTTAAACCTATTTATTTTGAAGTGGCAAGCAATTAGTTTATACCATCAACGTTCAGTTTTAAAAAGGATAAGTTTTTATAAAAGTAATGCACTAAGATAATAACTATATTTTTGATTGTATCATGTCAATCTAAAACTTTCTACTCACCCAAAAAATTATTCATTTGACTCTAAAAATTTTTGTTGCACAATAATATAACTTTTAATAAAATACTAAATACTTCTCAAAAAACTCGTTAGGCCAGGGGCCTATTTCATAAAGATTTCTGTAATTGTAAATTAATAAACGCATTTAATTTCTTCTTATTTTATTAATTAAAAAAATACGTACGTAACTGTGGAATTTACGGAATTTACCGACATGTAATTTTTTAAATTCTAAACGCAATTTTATTAATATACGTTTTAATTAAAAAAAAACAAAAGAAAATATGCGTTTATTAATTTACAGCTGTAAATTAATTACACGCAATTTTTATGAAATAGGCCCCAGGACGGAATTAAAATCTCAGCAGCCGGGCCAGGCCGCTGAAGGCCAAAACCTACCCCAAAAATGACAAGGGAGGGGTTACGTTAGCTTTTGCTTAGCTTAGGTTTTGCTTAGGCTTAGGCTTAGCTTAGATTTTTCTTAGGCTTAGGTTTAGCTTAGGTTTTGCTTAGGCTTGGATTTTGCTTAGGCTTAGGTTTTGCTTAGGCTTAGATTTTGCTTAGGTTTAGATTTTGTTTAGGCTTAGGTTTTGCTTAGGCTTAACTTTTGCTTAGGCCTATGTTTTGCTTAGGCTTAGGCTTAGCTAGCTTAGCTTTTGCCTAGGCTTAGGTTTTGCTTAGACTTAGGCTTTAGGCTTCAGTTTTGCTCAGACTTAAGTTTTTCTAAGGCTTAGCTTAGATTGTGCTTAGGCTTAGCTTAGGTTTTGCTTAGGCTTAGTTAAGTAGCTGATTTTCTTTACCATTTTTGGGGTAGGTTTTGGCCCTTCCCGGCCGAGCCGGGGCCTACCATACCGCTAGAACAGCCGCGTGGATCCATTAAAAGCAGTTTACTTGTCCGCGACTAAGTTTCCTGCGAGTTTTACAACTCGGTAAGGACAGCTTTCGAAGCTGCCCTCGGTTCATTGGAAGCAGGTAGGAGGCAGAGTGAAGGCAGGTAGAAAGAAGCAAAAAATGTTTTAAAAGTAGGTAGGGGGTAGGGCGGAGGCAGGGCGGAGGCAGGGCGGAGGTAAGGCGGATGCAGCTAAAACTATCTCGAAGGTAGGTAGGAAGCAGGTGGTACCGCCTCCAATGTTAAAGCTTATATGTGAGGAGACAGATAGGAGGCTTCTATAAATCTGTCTCTAAGGTAGGTGGGAGGCAGGCTAGAAGCAGGTATATTATGAATGAAGACGAGTAGAAGGCAGCCGAAACTGCCTTGGAGAAAAATAAAGGCAGGTGGCATTGCATCCTGTGTGAAAGCATATACATGTCCAGGAGACGAGACAGGTAAAAAGCAACTAAAATGCCTCTGAGGCAAAGTGGAGGCAGGTAGGTGCAGGGCGGAGGCAATCAAAATTTCCTTAAAGACATGTAGGAAGCAGGAGGCACTGATTCCTCTCTTAAAGCATATACACGTGAGGTGACAGGTAGGAGACATCTAAATCTTCCTCGGAGGAAGGTGAGAGGCAGACTAGAAGCAGGTAGGGGAGGTAGCCAAATTTGCCTCGGAGGAAGGTAAAAGGCAGGTGGCAATGCTTTCTATGTGAAAGCATATACATGTCAGGAGACGACACAGGTAAGAGGCAACTAAAATGCCTCTAAGGCAGATTGGAGGCAGGTCAGAGGCATGTATATTTAAAATCAAGGGAGGTGCAGGGCGAAGGCAACCAAAACTTCCTTGAACACAGGTTGGAAGCAGGAGGCACTGCTTCCTATGTTAAAGCATATACATGTGAGGAGACAGGTAGGAGACAACTAAATCATCCTCGGAGGCAGGTGAGAAGCAGGTAGATTTTGAATGGAGGCAGGTAGGAGACAGCGTGTAAGCAGTTAGAAGGCAGCTAATTTTTCAATGAAGACAGTTAAGAGGCAGGTAAAAACCTGTCTTCCCAAGTAAAACACTTCGTCTTCATCGAGATAAACGTGTTGAAGTTTGGGTACTGTTATGCCCTGAGTAGTGGGCAAAGTTCTAATTTTGTATCGTGGAAATAATTTTAACTAAGTGACCACATGTCTGCAGCGACTCTAAGCCACGTTAAGCAAGATTGAGTAGTATGAACTACATAATATTAGACGACATTATCGGGCTTATAAAAAATGTTAAAAAAATCGTTTTATAAGTAATACGTATTTTATTGTATTTTGCGTCAAAACAGGATATTTTTAAAATAAAAAGTTTAAAATTCTGGAATTCTGGAAGAAGGAACAAAAAAAGTATGCTATTTGCCTTGTTTCTTAAAAGATGACTTCATTTGCATAACCTGATTTCCGGTTTTTACAGCGCTATTAAACTTAAATTTGACATGCGAAGAATTTGGAATCAATTGTTTATGGTTTTCTTTGTTGTGCAATGATTTGTCGTTGTTTAAGTTCAAAGTCATCGGAACAAAGGTTTGGGAAAAACAAATTAAAATTGAGGGAGAGCTACGTCGTCAATCGCGACGAACTTGTTCCTTCAAAAATGATATCTAAGTTTAGAGCTTTTTATAAACGTAAAAAAACACCGCAAATCAGAATCAATTTATGTATTCCCAGCAGTCGATAAAATCTTATCATAATTAATAGAAAACAATCCATTCAGACTGGTTGGTTTTAATTCCAACCATGAAGCGATCCTGGGACACTCACGCGACAACCTTTCGCCAAGGTTGCGAGTCGAGAGTTTAAATTTAGCCGAAGGGAAATTAAAATTTCACCGGTTTAAAAAGGAAATTGCTCTTCCTTTTTTAAACCCAAGTTCATTCATTTTGGACGAGTTTCCTGGCTGACGATAGGAGCGCTGTGAAGTCTCTTCCGCTGAAATATGACGCTGCCTTATCGTCGGCTTTTAGCCGGAGCGATTCTCCTTCTAGCCGGTAAGTGAAATGGATTTGCTAAAAATTCAATAAATCGAATTGCAGTTCGTATTTTTGATAATGCCCTAAGCTATTCAACAGATGCGAATATTATAACCAATGTTATTGCGGAATGTATTGCAATTTGGAGTAACGTTTGAGATTTTTGTAGTTCGGTTAAACATTGGTTTTATTTTTCCGTGTTTAAAATGTCTTCTGATTAGTTTAATCTTTATTTTTTAGTATAATTTTTCAAAAATATACTTTTCAATTATTACATAAAACTTTATAATAAAGCATTAAAATATAATCTCTATATTTACCTTTCCTAAAATAATTTCCCATCAATATATTCTCAAGTAAAATTACATGACTTTTCTTTCTTTCTTATTGGTAACACAAAGACATCAAAAACTCACCTTTTTTGAAACATTTAAGCGGAAAAAAAGACAATTTACGCTTGTGTGTTTTGATAGTACAAAACGTTTGTTGCTTTTTTTTAGTTTTAGAATTTGAAAATAAATATTATGAAAATGAATACCCTCAATAAAAAATGAAACAATAAAACAAAAATATCAAAGTCATAAGTAAATGGATAAATTTCTGTTGCATGCTAAAATTCTAACGAGATATATCAATTTTTTTAACCCTTAGAAAATAATATCTACAATGTTTCAGTCGAACCAATTTTTACTGTATATCGAGATGTTTTGTTGCTGCAGCCAAAAAATAAATCTTCTATCATATATGTTACATGCTTTTTAATTCGTACTTAATGGTTTTATAACCACATCGGAAATTTAATGTGTTTTATTTACTACTAAAGGCAAACAGGAAGTGCCATGTATGTTTGTTCAGGCCACATATTTGCTATTAATTTAGCTCCATTTATATTAAGCATCAGAAATTATTTAAAATAAAGGTTGATTTTTGATTAGTAATTAAAGAATGCATAAGAGTAGAGAATGTCCGACTGTGTGTTAAACAGTTGTTCAAATTATAGGTAGATTATTCAACAGTGTAGATTTTTTATCACGTAGAAATAAAAATTTGCGAACGCAAATCTCCTAGATGAAGTTTTTTAACATACTACACTGTCGAATAATTCAAATTAGTCAAAATATTTGATGTTTTAACATGTAAAATAATTTATACGTTGGATTCAACAAAATCGGTGAATATTTGACAACGTCACGTGAAAAAAAAAAACATCAAAAAAGAGTTATACGTTTGCAGTTTTTTTGTTTGCAAATTCGCGGTTATCATGTAGAATAATCTACAGTATTACGTAGAAAAATTCTCAGTTAGATTATACCACAAATTGTAGATTATTCCACAGGTCGATGTAGATTTTTTTACACGATAAAAAATTTACACCGTGGAATAATCTACCTATAATTTGAACAACTGTTTAACACACAGTCGGACATTCTCTACTGTTTTGCATTCTTGGTAATTTTAGTGGCACAAAACGCCTTGATTTGAATGGTTATTGCCGTGTTCTGTCTATTTTATTCCCTGAACAATAAACCACACTAGACACGTATGATTTGCGTTGCGCAAAAGGAAATTCATTAAAACCTGTAGGTTTCTGGAGTTGCTAATTATAAGAAGCGCAGTAAATTTTGATGCGGTTAAAGTACAGTTTAGTATGAATGTGTAACAACTCTTGTTGTGTTATACGGCAACTTCTAATAAAAATGTGAATTGTCAAATAATATTAATATGTGATGATGCAACGTATAACGTAAGTTGATAGAATACAGTAGCAGTACTAAGGATGAATATTACGAATTGTAGTCCTGGATCGCTCATTTTTAGTTCCTGTTCAGTTCAGTGTAGTTGCTTGTTATAAAATATGCATGTTTTTTGCTAGTTACTTATTAATTATAATGTTTTTTTTTCAGTAACTGTAGCATATTTGTGCCACTTTACAACAAAAGTGGGTGGAAACTGGCCTACAAACATCATTGTCTTTAATCCTTTTACGTTTGCCAACATTTTGTTGTTTTTTTTAACTTAAATTCTGACATAATTCGGCTTCTTGCGAAAAGGAACCGGTTTTTTAATAGAATCAGAACAGTCAGAAAGTTATTATTTCTTTTAAATCGTCGTTACTTTGACACAATGAATCAGAAGCGTCATAAAATACTGTAACTGTGACTCTTTTTATCCTGTAACACACAAATGGTATCAACAATTTGAGTCACAGTAACATTGATTTTATACTGATTGTGACTCTTTGTGTTAGAGTAATTACGAAATTAACTTTGTATTTGTGGTAATCATTCATGCATACTTTTGTATGCATGAATGATTACTACTAAGCAAATGAAAACCATTTAGAAAAACTGCGATTACCTTTTTTGGTTTTGTTTTCGCAAATATTAACAACAAAAAAGCGAAGATTTTTACAACAATTTGTAGATTCTTGACGGGATTTATTGACTTATTGTTAACTCAAATTTATTGACTAATAAATATTAATACGTACATCAAACAAAAAATTATACATTTTTGGTAAAAAGAAACGTTTAGTACTTTAATTGCACAGAGAACTAAAACAGTTTAATCAGTATCAATAAATCGCTAATTTAGCTGGCGCAGCTTTTGTGTACGGGCTCATATGAGCAATACAAACAACTTTGCATAAGGGATTAAAAACATACCACTTATTCATCTGGCGAGAAAAATGAAGAGACTGATTTGAATAGCAAGTAGTTTGGAATGGTTTGCCTTAAGGCGTTTTAAAGCACTTATTGCTTAAATCTATTGATGTATAATTTAACAACAACACCAAACGGGAATCAAAGGATTTTTTATGATTTTTTTGTCACATGAAGATGTGTTGATTTTTTAGTATATGTCTACTATATCAAACAGTGTAAATATTGGTTTCTATACGTCTGCGTACCGTACGCGTATGCCCTCTGTGCACACCAAATAGTTACAGTTCATCATCGGTGTCTTGATTTGTATCTATTTAGTCTAATTTGTTTCAGTTACCAGTAGTGTTCAAAATTTATTCTAATTCATTTTAGTTACCAGTGATGTTCTATTAATTTAGAGCAATTTATTTCAGTTACCAACAGTGTTGTTTCAATTTATTTTAATTACCTGTGATGTTGCATCTATTTAGTCTAATTTATTTCAGTTAAGGCTGGTTCATACTTATGACAAAACGTCCTTTGGAGAAAGTCCAAAGGACAATTTTAGAAAAGCCAAAACGTCCTTTGGACAAGCCAAAACGTCCTTTGGACTTTTTTCTTTGGGCGAGGTATGACTGCTACTTAAAATTGGTCCTTTAGACAAAGTCCAAAAGACAAAATCCAAAGGGAAAAGTCCAAAGGACAAAACGTATAAACACGTTGTCCTTTGGATTTTGCCCTTTGGACTTTGTCCTTTGGACAAAATCCAAAGAACGTTTTACGCTGTATTTGTCCTTTAGACAAAGTCCAAAAGACTTTTGTCCTTTGGACTTTGTCCAAAGGACGTTTTGTCATAAGTATAAACCAGCCTTTACAAGTAGTGTTGTATCTATGTAGTCTCACATGTTTTAAGAAAAAGTTAGTTGTTTAAGAGTGTTGTGTCTATTGAGTCTAACTTGTTGTAGTTACCAATGGTGTTGTATCTATCTTAGTTTATTCTAGTTATCAGTATCTATTTAGTCTAACTCAATTCAGTTATTACTAGTGTTGTATCTATTTAATATAATTTATTTCAGTTACCTGTGGTGCGGCAAGACGGACATTGGGCGGTAGTAGATGCCCTCAGCCAATCTGCGCCAGGCCGATACAGGCAGTGCCCATAAAAGTTCAGGCTCAACCGGTAGTCGCCAGGTCTATCCAAGCTCAACCCATCCAGTTGGTTCGCTACCAACCTAAACCTCGCCCTGTTCAGCTAGTAAGGTATGAGCTTTTTTAGATTTTTTTAAAATTAATGTAACTAAATTAAAGTCGGCCAGGCCTTAATTTCAACCACCGGCTATTTTTTTTCGCGACGCACATAGTTGTGAATTTTGTATGGCTAGATAGATGACATGACGATCTATCCGGCGGTACTGATTTCATTGTATTCATGGCGAAAATAACAGCTGGTGGCCGAAATTAAGGCCTGACCGACTTTAAGTCAGTTCTCCTAATTATGGCAAAAAACCGATTAATTAGCCAATAGCAGTTGGGTATAATCGTCTATCTTCACTAAAAACCCCCGTTTTGAAAAAGAATTATTCACATGTCCTGCTTTGAATTGTAGTTGTGTTACTGAGGATTAAATGTAATGACATAAAAATTTTTGGCATACCAACTAATTAAAAGTTTACACATAAATATTCCACATTTAATAATAGCAATCAAAACAAAAGATGATAAAACGTTCATTTTATAAATAAGACGTTTTGAATACTACGAGATCCATCATCAATTAATTCATCCTTACAAAACTAAATAAGAATTTCGTAAGATTATTTTAGCTGTAATTAACTGATAATGAACTATGTAGATTTCAAAAGGTACGTTTCGCCTTTAACTGCGGTGTAAACTTTATTTTTGTGCTGTGAAAAAAGCTGGATGATATGAGAAAAATAATACTTGCCGTCAAAACATATTTGTCAGTCTTTCATTGCAGTAAAAAACAACTTGCGTTAAAACAAATCGTTATGTGCAAGCCGCTGATTTTATTTCGTCTATTTTTCATTTAAAAACTAAAATAATTTTCTAAAATGTGTTAAAATGTTAATACATAAAAATTATAAAAAATAATAGAACACGTTAAAACCACCCATTTGAATACGCTAAAACGGTGTTTGTTTTTAGGCTTCATGTGCCCCCACCAAAAATTATCGAAAGAAGGGTACCTGTTGTAGTCCAGGCGCCACCAAAAATAGTTCCGGTCTTTTTGGTTCGAAATGAGCCCCAGACTGTACCGCCGCACACCCACGACCACGTCCATCCGCTGCCACCCACAGTGAAGCCCAGCCTGGACCCTCACGACCATCCTCATGACCATGAACACAGACATCAAGTAAACACACTCTCAGTTACCTTATTTAGATTAATCAAAAAATGATGTTTGGGTAACGAAGAAATTGTAAAGCTTTCTGAAAAAAGTTAATAAAACTATATCAAATTAAAAATATATCAAGAGACGTTTTCTTCGTTCGTCAAACGGTTTAATGATTGATAGTAGCATAAGGAATTTGTTAACAGACTTAAAATGTTAAAATGTAATCGGGTAAGATAACCATGGTTGCACTACAGAATAGCAATAAAAGACAACAGGAAAACACAAAAGCTTGTGTTTTTTTATGGCTTACGGAGCAAAACTATCTTAAAATTTGACGATCTACTATGTTCAAAGTAAAAAAAAGGCTATGGTTGTAAAATGTACAGTTTTGTCAGTTCAGAAATTGATTACTTAGGATTCAAAATAATAAGCGAAAATTCTTATTTCTATTTTTTGATTCTCATCTCATGTCGCATCACTGAATATTTAGCTATATAACATAATCAATAGTTTTTAGACTATTTAAACTAAATTTTTCAATGCATAAACAATATATATTTTATATAATGAAAGATTGTTATTTATTACCATATCAAAGATTATGAGCATAATCAAAGATTGATTACAACTTTACATTGCAGTGAAACTATATGAGTATCAATACCTGCAGTACATTAGGTTTTTATTCATTGTTGACATTGACACAACAAACTGGCGATATTTATACAAATGTTTTTACAAATTTTACCTAAAATTTTATTAACTTGAATTGGGGCGTTAAATCATCCGTCGGTGACTCCAGGTTAGTTGTTAAAGCTTCACAATCAACAACACAATACCGTTGAAAAATGCATGACCGTCCAAACAGACATGAATTTGCTTTATTACATTACCTACAAATTCAGTCCGTTGTTTAGCTGCCTCCCATTCCTGAGCAGCCGTTGAAACCTCACGATCACGATCATGACCATCCTCATGACCACGAGCATAGGCATCAACTGCCACCGGTACCTAAGCAGCCATTCGAGCCTCATGACCATGACCATGAACATCCTCACGATCATCAACATAGACATTCGATTAATATTCCTGAGCAGCCGCTGCAACCCCATCAACACAGCATTCCAGGTTTGTTTTAAAATAATCATTTGATGCTAGTAATACATTTATATAAAATATTTGATTAATACATTCAATCTTTTTGATATCCATTATGAGTGTGAACACGTTTTTATATCTTTTTAGAATGAAAAATATAATCCAATATTATATTTTGATTTAATTACTTAAACCAAACACTTAGCATTAGGCTAATTTTGATGAATTTATTTAAGGTAAATAAATTTTAATTTTGATTTTGATTAGCATTAGGTAAATGTGTACAATATTTTTTTAGAGTTGTTTGCAGTGTAATAAAACGTGAGTTCTTTCATAAAAATATTTATATTTATATTTTAGGACATCGTCATCAGCTGCCACCCACTCCACCTCCAATTGTCCCGACACTGCCTGACCATGTTCACAAAATCAACATTCCCAAGCAGACACCAGCACCACCCCACGTTCACAAAATCCCACCACCCCCACCAACAGAACCACCCAAGCTTATTGACCACGTGCACTCTGTTCCCAAACAGCCTTTGGAACAGCACAGGCATCAAGTTAACATTCCTAAGCAAACCATTCCACCAGAAAAACCTCACGTTCACCGAGTAAACATTCCCACTCAGCCTCCAGTCACATTGCCAGACCACGTGCATCAAGTTAACATCCCAAAACAGACCATCCCACCAGAAAGGCCTCATGTGCATCAAGTAAACATCCCAAGACAAACCATTCCTCCAGAAAAGCCCCATGTTCACCAAGTGAACATCCCCAGTCAAACCATTCCTCCAGAAAAACCCCATGTACATCAAGTAAATCTACCTCGCCAAGAGTTGCCATCTCACGTTCATCAGGTCAACGTACCTCAGCCAGTACAGACCCCACCTCCACCCCATGTTCACCAGGTGGAAATTCCTCAAAGCCAATCACAGCTTCCAGAACATGTACATCAAGTGGAACTGCAAGGTGTCGCTTCCCAGCAAGTCGTTGCCCAGCCAGCAGTTAGTGTCGCTCAGGTGGCTCCAGCAGTGGATAGTCAAGTATGGACCCTTAGCCAAGGGTCTGGAAATATTGGCGCCATTGGAAGTGGCCGATCCGCTGGCTTTCTTGGCAGTCAAACCGGAGCTGCCCTAGGACAGGGACAGTCGTGGGCAAGCCAAGGAGGAGCTGTTGGACAGTCGTGGGCAAGCCAAGGTGCTGGTTCGTTAGGACAGGCGTCATCCTGGCAATCCTCAGGACTCGCTCAGCGAGCAGCAGGCTCCAGTGGTTGGCGATTCCAGCCTTCAGGCGGTCAAACTGTGTCCACAAGTATTAGTCAACACCTCAGAAACGCCTTAAATCGAGCAAGGAAAGCTTTGAGAAATGCCAGAGCAGTAAGTTTGCTTTTATAATTTTGCAGTGATTTTTTTTGTAAATTGGTTAAAATCATATTAAACCACTGACTAATTACATTTGAGTGAGCGAATAATTCAAAAATTCCAAAATATAATAATGGCAGTTGTATTAATGATTAACAAAATATCTAATTTCAGTGTTTTTGTTTACCAATTTTTTAATGTTTAAACCAATTAATCCTGGTTTTTGATTATATAAAAGGTCTGACTAAAATGAAATAAATGTGAAAAACAAAAGCAGGATCATCTTAGCAATTTGTAAAATATGAAATCTAAATGATAAGTTGTTTTCTGTTCTAATATGATAAGAAATAAACTATCAAAACATAGCGTGCTCTTTAGCACAATTTAAAAGTTTTAAAAACAAATTTTTAAAAATTGATTGTCTTCATATGGAAAATTTTTAATTTGCAGGTGAAACAGATTTTTATTATCAAAAATGCGATATAGTTCTCCAGTAGCTTTCATTTCCAGTTGCTTTTTTAAATCGTATGCACGCAAAGGAAATATATATGTGAAAGATATTGCATAGTATTTTTAAGTTTAAAGCACAGCTATTTCTCAAGTTTAACAAAAAAACAACTAAACTTTCTAAGATTGATGAAATTTTTAGACTGGTGTAATTTATTTTGCTCTATATTTTCTTTGTGTATATTTTTGCGTGATTTTTTTTTCTCAAAATGTCAGGCACTAATAGAAATAATAATTAGTTACATCACATATATTACTTTAAAGGGCAATGAACTTTCTTCTTGTGGAGACTCATTGTGTTTTTAAACGGCTTTAATGCTCAGTTTCTTTTTTCCTAATATAAGATTTAAAGGTGCGCCGCACATATTATACTAAACAAGGTCAATAGCGTGACGAAAATTCGCGGAGGACGACCTTGGATTCTAAATTATTTCTCAATTTTACAATTTTTGAAACTGGTTATTTTGATGTTTTAGAATCGAGCTCGGCAGTAGTGAAAAATACGGTGCTTTCAAGCAAAACGGGCTGATGGATGGAAGCGATAAATGCGGTGTTAACATTCGGGAAAGAAGTAGTTTTTCGGGCTTATTAGTTTTTGTTACGATGTAATTTTGTGTAAAATTCTTGTAATTCTAACGTTATTGATACGAGTTTTAGTATGTTACTAATAAAATTTTAGACAACAAATCAAGCATGACAAAATATTAAAAAAGAATTCTCGCAAGTGAAACAAGAGGAAGAAATATAATTTGTAGTAATCGTGTTGTTCAAAAATAATATTTTAAAAGTTTCAAAGTTAAATAATGTTTAATTTTCGATCACATATATAATTTATTAAAGTTTGTAGTTTTTAACAAAAATTATTCTGTTGAGTGTATTTTTTATTAGTTCTAACTATTCATTTTGAAACTAAAACCGCGTAGCTTTGTTTTTTTTGCATTCAAATAAAAACTATGATTGAATATAAAAACTAAAATAGAAAAATTGAATAAAATCAAATAAAAGAATGCGACAATACTTTCCACCATATTCCGTAAAGTCTCGAGGTGACTTTGCGTGATAATGTTAAAAAACGAAAATAGAAAAGGATGCAAAAACTATTGACATTATAATTTTTTCCATTTAATAATATTTTATAACATTATAATATTTTTGACATTTTTCTTAATTTTCTACAACTTATAATTATATAGTGATTTGTAGGCCTTACCAATTCAAACTCGAAAAATAAAATAATGTAAATACTTTTCGAACAATTATTATGCGATTTGTATGCCTTACGAAATTTGCTGAAAGCTGAGGTTTTTGGCAACAAAATAATAAGTTTTCATTAGGCTGAAAATTTAAATATATATCTCAGTATTAACTAGAATTACGCTATAATTAATGTGCGCCGGAGCTCCGGAGCAACCCGGGTTATCCAGCAAGCCAACAACCAGCAACCCCCATCCCCGAATGTCAGCCCAATTTTTTTACTAATTTTTTGAATAATCAAAAAACAATGCTATGGCATTGTTTTTTGATTATTTAGTCAAAAAATTTTCTAAACTAAATTTTCTTTAAAAACTTAAACCCTTAGGTATAGCCCTAAATGCCAATATAGAATAACTAAAAACATACTTTCAGCTTAAATAAGTTTTAAATCGCTCAATTCAGGGGCGGAGCACTCTCCGCTTTAAATGGCCGGAGCTCCGGAGCATGATATGGGAGTGGAGGAACATAACGAATATATGTGTACTAAATTTCCGTGGAATGGACTCGGTTTTTAAGCTATTATATCTTGCTAACAGTACAGAGCATTTGTACGAGACATATTATTGCCTAAACATAGCTCAAACATTTGGCTTTTAGCTCATTAAAATTATTAAGAAATTGCTTATATTTATCTTTATTGGTATGACCGTACAAGGGAAAAACCAAGGTCCCAAAATAGCAAACAACTTTTTTGTAAGAAATAAAAAAACGCTGTTGCGTTAGCAGCAATATGCTGTTAGTACAAGCTTTTCGAAGTATTTTCTAAAATTTAAGTAAAACTGATTGCTTGAATTTTCTAATGACGTGTTAAATGTCAGCGGTTTTTGCGCTTTTAAAGAAAAAAATAGTTTATACAAGTCTCGATTACTTTTAAAACGTCGAGTACTGTCTACGTATACAGTCTAAAAGTATACTTTTTGGACTGTCGTAGGAACTCAAAAGTTTTTAGGGGGTGACGCCCCGAAAATTTTGAGGGGTCGAAAAAACTAGTCTTTTGCTTCTAAATTTTTTTCAAGTTGAAAAAAAAAGAATACTAACCACCATACGTCGTATTAAAATTTTATTTTAAGTTTTATCACAAGCCTTCAAAAACTGGGTAGGTAATTAAAAATTGTCGGCGTTACAGCCACGCCCTTTTTGTAATCGCAGCTAAACTTTGAAATTTAAAAAATTGCAAAAAAGAATACTTGTACAATTTATTTTTTAAATCAATTTATCATGGGTGGCGTGTGAGTGCCACGGGACTAACAGATTAAAATTTATTTAAACAATAAATAAGTGAAAAATATCAAAAATATTCTTATTTTAATGAATAAAATGAAATTAAAGCCGTTGCTATGTTTTTTAGCAATAGAGCGTAATTTGTTAAATTTACGAATTTTTATTAGAATTTCATTGGAAAATAAGTTTATTTACTGTTTAACAGCTTAATAGCTTAAGGATTAACAGCTGGTCTCAAAGAATCGTCTAGATGTTTAGGGTGATTTTACATAGTGTAAATTGTATTTAAACAACCTACACTTAGAAATTTGTCATTGCCTTTAGCTTATTTTATTTTTTAAACTTTGAAATTACCCTTTATGTTTTAAGCATTTAAGTTTTTTTTGTACCGCGCAGACTGCAGTTTTTTCTACTGCGCTTTTAAAATCTAAACCATCGAAAAACATTTCAAACATGTAAATGAAGGAGATTGCAATGCAATTATTTAATTGATCCACATTAAAACGATTTCTAGTCTCGTTTTTAAAATCAAGTTTTTTCATTCTTAAATTTCAAAATATCGTAAACACAAGTGCCTATCCATCTACTGTGTGCTCGAAAGTTTTATTTAAACAAAATATCATTTAACCAGCCAGAAAGACGCCAAAAGTGAAACTTTGATTTTGAAATATGTCTATAAATGTGTTTAGAAAATTACTTTTGTATTTTTCAAAAAATGATATGTATCAAAAGAAAAATTAGATTGTTTCTACCTAGTTACAAAAAACGATTTGTACAGAAGCTATGCCAATGCTGCTTATAACTAAAACTGAAAAAATCACCTATAGGCAAGTAAAATCTAGCTGACCGCGATATTTGCAGTATTGAATCGACTATTTAACAACAAAAACATTCAAAATTTTTCAGTAAAGCGCATTAAAAACCGCAATAAAAACAAAGATTAAAAACTGTATTTTAATAATTATTTATGAAATTACTTAATTTGTAACCTAAATGCAAATTTTTTAAGAGGTAAAGTTAGTTAATTTTTGTATATTTTGTAAAAAGGTGGAATTAAAAAAAAATCTGCGTTCTTATTTGTTTTTTTAAAAAAAAGCCATTACCGCACAATTTTAATTTGGTTCCCTGATGTCTGCATTCTAATTTTTAGCGTCAGTCAGATATAATTCAACAAGGAACTTCGCCATTTTGCATAACTCGGCGTTCCAAGTGTAAAAAATATTAATTTACGCTTGTTACCACAAAATACAAAAAAATTGTTGACTGGAAAAACAATTTTAAGCAGACTACGGGTGTGCATTGCCGGGAAAATTCATTTTAGCCACGCCTTAGCTTTAGTACTAAAGATCCAAAAGTAGTTTAGCCTTAGCTTTAGTACTACTAATACCAAAAAGGCTTAGTACTAAAGCACTTTAGTCTTAGCTTTTGACAAATGACAAATACGGGCATGTTCGTGAATTTTAAAAATTCCCGTTTTTGAGGTAATTTTTAGCATTACTGTGTTTTCTTTACAGTAAACAACTCCACATTAAAAACTTTTTAACGTTTATTAAATCGAATTTTCGTTTTATTACATAAAAATATTATTTTTAGGGTCAATTTTACAGTTTAAAAGTTGCTCTTTGTATTTCCGGTTTAACTTTATATGTAAATAGTCATCAAAACGGCTAATATTTTTCTGGAATGAATATCTAAAGCAACAAAACATTAACCAACATTTTTAATTACTGCATAATAACCTTCACAAAATTCTCATATGAAATTGTAAAAATGAGATTATTTTAATATTAAGCACTTAAAAATTTAAAATAATATAGTTAAAAAAGGAAAAAGTTCAGTCTTTTCTAATTCTTAAACAAAAATAAAAAAAAAAAGTAAAATCCCAAAAAAGTAAAAGTACTCACAAAACATTAAAAACAAATGTGTTTTAGCACTATTGCACAAATAAATCACTCACAATACCTTTAAAGTAAAAACAATATATTTAACTCCAGGTGAGCACAGTTTTGACAGCTAAGGGGGTGGGGAGGAAGGGTTGGAGTGGATGGTTACCCGGGTTAAATTGCATCTTGAATTCTGGAAGGGAGGTCTTAGCGTGCCTTTCTCTACTCGCTGGCTTTCTATGGAGGTAGACTTGGGATGGAAAATTTTGAAATATAAAAGGTTCATGGAACTTACCTCCGATGACCTCTGGTAGGGGAGGAACTTACCTCCGATGACCTCCAAAAAGTCGGAACTTATCTCCGTTACCTCCGAAAGGGAGGAACTTACCTCCGTTATCTCCGATGGGAGGAACTCACCTCCGATTGCCTGCTTTCTTTTAACCAACCGAAAGAAAAAAGGGGCGTCGAGTGGAGGCGTTTTACATTATATTTGTGATATTTTAATAAAATATTCAAAACATTGCATAATAAGACATTTGTTTTTAACACTACATAATAAGAATTAAAACCACAATACTATTTTCAATTTTAATTTAATGTACTTTTCTAGTTTACGAATTAAAATAATAAATACCTTATACGCAAAAAATTAAATTCGATAACTTTTTTTTTAGTTACACCTATTTGTATATATGTGCATATAAATAATAAAAAAATTAAAAGCCATTAAATATTTAAATACGAAGTGCATTTATTTTTTAATAGGGATCTAATCTTGGAGTAAGCACGCTGAACAAAAGGGGAGTTCTACCGCGCACTAGCATAAACAATTATAGTTAGTAAATTACCTAAGGTACAAAAAAAGTTAAGTAAATTACCTAAGGTATTTCAGTATACTCAAAAAAATCAATAATTATTGATTATCAACAACATTAATGCAGAAAATACAGTAAACAATGTTAACTTCATTCCAACATCTCGAAATCCGGTCTATGTACATCTCGATGAACGAATTCAACAAGCCAAAGTTCATTTACAGGCAAGCTTTAAATGTTGAGATATTAACAAATTATTAATAAATTTCCGGAGATGCGTAATTAATAACATAATAAATTTATATGCACCTTTTAAAAGCGTATCTGAAAATAAAATTGATAAAAAAATTTGTAACGATTTGTATTTCAAAGAATTATTTAATTTACTTTTCGTAAAATTTACAATCTGAGTTTTTTTCCCTAAATTTTTTGTATTATTTTTTTAAATTTTTGTTTTTGAGACTCGGGAATAAAATTAATATGATAATTTTCTGATTTTTTTATGGTTTAAATTTTTTAGAGTTGCTGTCTTCTAATTTGACTGAAAACCCAATACTTGTTACTTTTTACCAACGTTAGTGTGATGACATTTAAAACACATCACCTCTTGTTATGCATCGGTTTCTAAATTCGGTTATTTATTTAAAAATAAACGGCAATATCCAGACGACTGTACATTTAAGGGGGATTGGTCTATTGTTTAAACAAAATTTGTGACCAATTTCAGGAATGAATGACCAATTTCAGGAACCAATTTCACATGAATGCACGTGAAGGTGCGGCTGATTAGAACAAAATTGAAAGGTTTTTTGGGTCATATCGGCCATTTGCTGGGACAACGCTAAGAAATTTATGGCGCTATTGTTGATACAATATTGTAAAATTTATTAAACGCACAACACGTTTTGTTTTTTTTTGTTTACAAGAATTTTGTACAGATTTAAGCACTTTGCAAAATTGTCTAACTATTAAGTGTTTTTAGTTGTAGTTCGAAAGTACCGTATTGGACTATTTAGACTTTTTTTGTAAGTTAAGTTCGTTATATTTATTTTATTTCAACTAATAATACTTTAATCTTAATTTAAAACATTATTATAAAATAAAAAAAATCTCCTACAGATTAAATTTTTTTACAGATAAATTTAGTTTGCAAAATTTGTAATATTAAAAAAATTATTTTATTTAAATCCGCACAAAAATCCGTTTTTTTGTTTTGTATGGTTTTAAAAATTGTTTAAAATGTTGTAATGCAATGATTATATTTGTTTGATCAGAAATTATTTTATATTTGCACCTAAATAAAATATTTTAATTTACTAATATCTGAAATTTTAAAATGTTTTACTATATTTGTTTATATTATAAATTTTCACAATTAAATGACCTTTCAATCAAGTTTCACAATAGGGAGTTGAAAAAACAAACGAGTTAATCCAAAACAATAGACAAAGAAAGAGGAATAAGAAAGGAGGCTGATTTCCGGAGGTACGTTCCAAGGTTTCGCGGCTATCGGAGGTAAGTTCCGACTTGCGCGACAGAGAGAGAAAAATCGGAGGTAAGTTCCGGGGTTTTTTCGTCAAAGGTAAGTTCCTCTAACAATCTAAAAGAGGCTTACGATGGGTCTGGTTTGCAAAACAAAATACTTTGAAGTGTCAAATTTAAAATTCTGGAAAAGATTCAGGTTAAAAAACTTTAAAATTTTTTTGTGAAGAACTCGTTTTCTAGGAAGGAGTCCAAAATTATGAGGTTAAGGTGGTGGGTGGACCCCACTTTACCTACCCCTTTAACTAATATAAATTTCATTAAATAATCATGTTTTTAGTTTGGTAGCAACACTTAAGCTTTTTGGTGATTTGTCACTTTATTGGCAAAAGTTAACGTTTTGCCGGGCCCATATATACTTTTTGCCAATCTTTTGCCAGCTAATTTCAGTTTAGCCGCGCCTTAGCTTTCGTACTAAGCCCAAAAATCCTTTAGTACTAAAGCACTTTAGCCTTAGCTTTAGTACTAATGACACCTGTAAAACAGACTTTATAAACATAATTGTATATTTCACAAACAAAACGGTTGATTTGTATAGACCTTATTTATATATCAATATATAGTTAACACTAAACCTATACCTTAATAAATTTTTGTATAAAAGATACTATACCTTTAGCGAGACTTTTTTCCTAAAAGTTTTTCCAGTCGATATTATTTTTGTACAGATTGTGGTAACAATATAATACAAATATTTTTTTGTAACTTTAGATATTTAATTTAAGCCCTTTTGAGTAGCCATGGTTTTTTTTTTGGAAAGCTATTTTTGTGAGCTTAAAAAGATATAGTTTTTAATTAAACGCATGAAGTTGATAAAATTCGTATAATTTATAAATGCAAATTTAAACGTGCATGTCTTTTCATTCATGGATATTTGACGCCAAGATTTTAAGACTACGTTTTAAACAAAACTTTTTTCCAGCATTTTTTTAAACGTTGTAAAAAATACTTGTAAAAAAGAGTTAAAACACGCAAATTTCTATATAGATCAATATAAGCTATCTTATTTAAAACTTAAATAAACTTTGGGTTATTGTCTGATCTTTAAAACTTAATTTGCTCCAAACTTTTATTTGAAATTCTAAATGCTGGTTCATACTTATGACAAAAAGTCCTTTGGATAAAATCCAGAGGACAATTTAAGAAAAGCCAAAACGTCCTTTGGACAAGCCAAAACGTCCTTTGGACTTTTTTCTTTGGACAAAGTATGAACGCTACTTAGAATTATACCGATTCTGACTTACTCTGTTTCGTTAACGACATTATGCTGCAGTTCAAAGCGTCGGTCATTTAAAGCGAATCAAACTTAAGGCTGGTTCATACTTATGACAAAACGTCCTTTGGACTGGAATTTGTCCTTTGTACAAAGTCCAAATGTCGTTTTTACGCTTAATTTGTCCTTTGGACAAAGTCCAAAGTAACAAAGGACTTTTGTCTTTTGTCGTTTTGTCATAAGTATGAACCAGCCTTAAGTTTGATTCGCTTTAAATGACCGACACTCTAAACTGCAGCATACTGTCGTTAACGAAACAGAATAAGTCAGAATCGGCATAATATACTAATAATATAATAATTTACTTCTTTATATAATATTCCTTAATTATTATGTTTGTATGTATTTATTTTTTGCAAATTTTGAAATACTTCAGCCAGTTTGTTTTAGGGTGCCGATCGCTTATCTTTCATAGAAGTCGCGAATCCTAATGGGACAAAAGCGGTTGGTGGGCTGAATTTTGGTTTAATGTGTTTTATATTATTACAAGTCTTCTGTTTCGTGGTGCATACAAAATCAGTGCAATGTGTCTATTGCTTATGTGTGTCCCTGCTTAGACGAAATAAAATACAATACAAAAAAAATAGCTTTGCCTCTTTTGATCTTTTACCACATAAATACTATAAAGGTTATGACTCAGATTAGCTTTGATTTTATACTGACTGTGACTTTTTACGTCGTTATATAAGTGAACAAAAAAACTTTTTGGCACCGCCCTCAAAAAAAATTTATTAAAGCCTTTAGCTTATTCAAAATAAGTCTAAAGGTTTTTGGGGCGTTTTTTCAGCTTTTGATAATCATTTTTTTCATAAATATATCCTATTAAATGGGAAAATTAGAAAAAAAGGTGTTTTTTGGTCACTTTAAGAAAAAAACCACACTTTTTCCTTAAAAAAAACACTATTCGAAAATTGGCTCTAAAACACTAAGCTATTGAAAAAAAAAAAACATTTTCAAGCTCTCCAAACGTTTTTCTACCTTTATAACTAGTTTAAATTTCATGGTTTTTAATTAACACATAGAAAAAAAGTTTGAAAAAAATCGGTTTTTTTTCTCAAAATTTGAAAAAAAAAATTTCAGTGATAATTTAAATTTTTGAGCTTTTTCCTGTATTTTTAGAGTAAAAGCTTCAGTTTTATTGGAATCTACAAAAGTTTTTACCACAGAATAGTTATTTTTTGCAATAATTTTGGATTAATTAAAATTTTTACATAGAGAGAAAAAAGTTCAAAAATATCATTTTCACTTTTTTTGTCTATAATTGTAATTTTTAGTCTTTTTTAGAGCTAAAAAAACTGTTTTTATTAAATCAATCCACTTTTTAACCCCAGAAATGCAGTTTGGAAAATGTTTTTCAAAGTTTAGTGATTTTATTGAAATTCCAATCCTTTGGCATTTAATAATGAGCAGAAAAACATGAATTTCGAAATCTTGACACAAAAACATTACATTTTTTGGCTGAGGCTCTGTTTTTGAACTCGGGAATTATTTTAACAAAACTGAACAAAAATTTAAGCAAATAAAAACTGTGATGAAATTTTTTTTTTAAATTTTTAAAACATTTTTTTGTTTTGTTTTTTTTTATTTTTTGTTGCAATAATAAAATTTATATCTTGTAAAGTACATCATATGACAAGTAAATAATTTTATAAAAGGCTTTTTATATATGTTTGAAAAGAAAACACACTCTTATAGAAGTTATAGAAAATTAAAAGATATTCAAGAGGTTTTTTTGTAAAAAACACACAAAAATTATATAACAGTTTTCTAAAAAAACACCACATTATAAAAAAAAAAAATAGTGGGACGAGTAGGAGAAGAACGATGACTACGAGAAAAAAAAGTAGTAATAGTGTAATAAGATAATAATCATGAATCAAGCAGAAAAAGGGAAAAAAAAAAATAGACAAACCAAGGAAAGAGGAAAAAAACACTATTAAAAAAAAAAAATAAAAAAATATATATTTCAAATTTTAGGTTAAAACAGGTAAAAAACAGGTTTCCAATGCAAATTTTGGGGGAAAATTTAATAAACACCTTGGGGGTTTTTTTTTTCACTCACCCCTACCTTCGCCTAAAAAACACAAAAAAAAAACAAAACACACCCCCAAAACAAAAAAAACCACACAAACCAACCCAAAACAGAACAACACACCAAAAAAAAAACCCCACACACCCAACAACAACCCCCCCAAGGTACAGGTACTAAACGTGTACCAAAAATCGATTAGAGATTTCCACGCTACAAATACTAAATAAAAACATGTTTATAGGTCAATTTTGACCTGAAGATCTCGTTTTTAAACTTTAAAAAATTATTGAAACACGATTTTTGATAATATGGGGTAAAATATAGGCAAAAAATGACAATATTTTGGGTACACAATTTTTACTGTTAAGAAAAAATTTTAATTAACCGCTAAATTAAAATAAAAACTTTGTTTTAACATTGCTGGAAGTCCGGAGAATCTAAAAATTTACAAAAAAATTATAAATTCGATAGTCACATGGACCACCGAAAATATGGACAACAAATTTGTTTTTGTTTAAAAAGCTAATTTAAGCTTATTTTTAATCAGATTTATTCTTTCTAAGCCTAAGCAAAGCCTAAAAATCAAGCTAAATTGTATTATGAGGCATTTTTATTAAATTATCCCATTTTTTAAATTTTAATTTTTTTCACGACTGAATTTTGATACATTTTTAAGCGGTTGCTGTACAAAATTGGTGAAGACCAGAAAAAAAGTAAAAATATTTTTAGAACCACCAGACTCTCGGCAATCTAACAAATATTCATTCATATTGGTTAAAGCACTATTAAAAAAATTTTCTTAACAGCATAAAATGTACCTTGAAAAAAAGGTCATTTTTTGTCTATAAAACACCATTTATTTTCTTAAAGGGTAGTTTAATCACTTTTTAATGCCCAAAATTAAGATCGCAAAGTCAGAATTGACCTAGAAACATGTTTTTTATTTATGTTTGTTTGGTGGAATTCTCAAACTGATTTTTGGTACACGTTTAGTACTTGTACCAGTTTTTAGTGCATATTCAAAAAAAATTTCACCTCCGGCGGCTGGGGTAACACCCCCAGACCCCCGGCCGCCGACGCTTTGCGTCGACTTGGTGCTGCTACTAGAGAACAAACCAATTGATTAGACATTAAGTTATAAAAAGTTATTAGCTATTTAAGTTGAGTTAAGTTACACTTAAATTATCAGCCATTTTTTGTAAAGGTCCCCCCTTTACTTTTTTTATTTTCAGGTTATAAAAATGTAGTGCATCTTAAGTGCTTAAAATTAAACAATACAAAAATTTTCCCCGCTTCACGGGAAGGTAAAGTCTGCAATGTATTTTTCTTTTTTTATATTCAACCGCATCTTTTGCTCATAAGTTACAGTTACAGTTACAGTTAAGTTGCAGTCGCGCATATATTTTTAAATAAATTAGGCAATTATTTATGTTTAAATAAGGTTGTTTCCTAATAGAATTAAGCAACAACCTTTTTGGGATACAATACAAATTTTAACATCATATTAATTTAAAGTATGTAACAAACAAATTGCTTAGGAATTAGGTTATTAAAACAAAAG
>JASAMX010022631.1:50000-55356 GCA_030248175.1 Microlaimidae sp. YZB2_3
AAAATATTATTATGAAAACATAGGTAAAAACATAAATTATGAGAGAAAGTAATTGCTTCATTCTTTTTTAATGTATTTCCGCACTACTAAAGACGTTTTCAGATATAAATTGGTATTTTTTACTTTTAATTTTTTATTTTAGCTAGTTCAAATATCTGAAAATGGATTTAAAATGAACTGCTGGCATTAATCCAAACACCATGCAGTGTTTAAGTACTGTCGCTTCCTAGTGGCATTCGACTTTAGCATTTTTAAACAATAGTTTTACCAAAGCACATAAATTTTCAAGTATTAAATCATAAGGTAAATTTGTACAAAGGGTGCTAAAAGCAGCACTAATTAGGCAATTGGTTATGCTAGTTCCTTATATTTTTTTTCAATAACTTGTAAGCTATTTTTTACTGGCCAATATGTATTACCATTCTTATTTTTAAGAGCATTACAGTAACTATTAAAATGACCAGCAAAAAACTTTAAGATATTACCAAGCAAAATAGACGCTGGCTTAGTCTATGCTTTATTTGCAGTTACACCCGCTATAAACCTAAATGTAAATTTGACAGCAATTTTATGAAATTTGGGGCTCATAAAAATAATTGGCAAAGCATAGTTGTCAGGACCAACTTTACAATTAAATAACGGACGATTTTGTTAACTTTTTATACAAATTAGCAGCTTTGTTTTTCCACGGGTACATACACATTATTTACTTTTATAGTCCAATGATTATTAATATACTCCAGTTCCAGCTCTTCACAAAGCTGTAAAAAATAATAGAAAAAATTATATTTGCCTTATCAATGCTACGATGCTACATAGTAACTATATAATGCTTATAAAGATTATGACATTTATTACGTATATATTTTTCCTCAAGATAATTAAAATTTTTACCAGTAATAATAGCTATCTTATTAAAATGTTTTATTCTATTTTTAATTAAGTAGCGTGATCTATCAATAAAATTACTAAAATCAGCTCGATTGATTTTATATTTATTAGAAAATTTACTAACAATACTTTGTATACCAATTTTAGTAGCCCCAATAACTTTATTCCAGTCAATAGATTCAGGTATTCAAAATTTAGGTCCATAACTCATGAGATCTTTTAAACAATTATCCTTAATAATACCCAAGTTAATAGTAATAACAGACCATAAGGCTTTTTTAAAAGATAGATACATGACAGTCACAACGCGAGTTCAATAATGTGCCTAGTTTTTCCAAATTTAAATCACCTAAAAACTTCTTATTACACAGAATATTTCCTATAAATTGTTCATATTGATACACAATTCTGTTACAACAATTTGGCAAATTAAAATTAAAACCGGGATAAATTTTTTCTATTGCTTTAAGGATAAAAATTTATCCAACTCTGAGAGATGGATAAATACTTTCTCCCATAAGATTAATTCAATAAAAAAATGAAATTCGCGCATTGACCGCTGTTTTTGCGGCGCGAGAAAAAAAAAGAAAAAATCATTGAATTCACTTTCGCTCCCACTTGCGGCAGCGATATTAGATCACAATATATATTAAACCTGTTTTAAATAATAAATTAAATAATTAATATATTTGTTTTTTTTATTTTCATTGGAATGGATTTATTGAGGTAAATACGTAGGTAATTTTATAAAATACCTGTCATATTTTGCGACTGGTCTACCACTTCCCACAATTAGAATTGGTTAAAACACTAATACCTTGTATAAACAGTTTGAATTTTTTTTATAAAAAATTAAAAAGTATTTTAATGGAATTAAAGGTGCGGTATACTAATTCATGGTGTATTTTTATTGCTGTTTAATTAATACTAATCGATGTATTAGGTCACATTAAGAAAATATTCGTATTACATCAAAACTGAATTCGGAATGGTTAACAAGTTATTAACAAAAATACCGCCTGGTTATTTTCAATGTGTGTTTTATACACCATTTTTAAAAACAAATATTTCTACTAAACGAATATTAACAAAACTTCATAAAAATTACGCTAAGGTATCAAAAAACTTAAATTTGGTTCAATTACAAAAAGTATTAGATGAATAATGTAATTTTAAAAATATCATATTCCAAAAATAAGTTTGGTGTTTGGTTAATGGTGTGTTTTAGAAGATTTTTATAATTGCAAAATGTAAAACTTAAAGAAGTGAAATCTGTTTTTAATAGGCAGTTCACTTTTTTTAAAAAGTAAAACTTTAAATAGCTAACAAATAATACCAGAATAACAGCAAACAAAAACACACCAAAAGTTACACCAACTAAAAAACACTAATTAATTTTTTTGAAAATGACAGTACTCATTTAATACTTTTTGAATTGAACTTAATTTAAAACTCAAGTTTTTCAGTACCCTAGCATAATTTCTATTAACTTTTATTAATATCCGTCCAATAAAAATGTTTTCTTTTAAAAAATGGTGTATAAAAACATTGGAAATAACCAGTATGTATTCATGTTAATAACTTGTTAACCGTTGTGATTAATTTTTGGTGTAATAAAATTTTTTCTCAGTGTGACCTGATACATAATAATATTAAACAGCATTTAAAAATACACCATGAATTATACTGAAATTATCATTAAAATACTTTTTTAATTTTTTATAAAAATTCAAAACTGTTTTGTAGGATCTAGTGTTTTAACCAATTCTAATTGTGCAAAAGTGGTCGGTAGGGTGAATATGACAGGTATTTTATAAAATTACCTACGTATTTCCTCAATAAATCATTCCGATAAAAATAAAAAAAAACAATTTTAATTATTTAATTATATTTAAAACAGTTTTAATCTGCTATTGTGTAATATCGCTGCCGCAAGTGGAGCAAAAATAATATTTTTTTTTTTTCTCGCGCCGCCAAAAACAGCGTCAAATGCGCAAATTTCATTTTTTTATTGAATTATTATCTTATGGGAGAAAGTATTTACGGTAATTATTTTCAGATAAATTTTTATCCTTAAAGCAATAAGAAAAATTTATCCGGTTTTAATTTTAATTTGCCAAATTGTTGTAACAGATTGCTGTCAAAATATGAACGATTTATAGGAAAATATATAGTAACAAGAAGTTTGGTGATTTAAATTTGGAAAAACTAGGCACATTATTGAACTCGCGTTGTGAATATCATGTATCTATCTTTTTAAAAAAGCCTTATAGTCTGTTATTACTATTAACTTGGTATTATTAAGGATAATACCTAAAAGATATTCATGAGTTATGGACCTAAATGAATACCTGAGATCTAGTGGCTGAATAAAGTTATTGGGGTACTATTAAATTGTATACAAATTATTGTTAGTGAAATTTTCTAATAATATATAAAATCAATGAGCTGATTTTTAGTTAATTTTATTGATAGATAGCGCTACTTAAATTAAAAATAGAATCAAAACATTTTAATAAGAATCAGCTATTTATTACTGGTAAAAATTTTAATTATCTTGAGGAAAAATATATACGAAATAAATGTCATAATCTTTATAAGCATTATATAGTTACTATGTAGCATCGTAGCATTGATAAGGCAAATATAATTTTTTCTATTATTTTTTTACAGCTTTCTGAAGACTCAAACTGAATTATATTAATAATCATTTCAAACTATAAAAGTCAATAATGTGTATGTACCCGTGGAAAAACAAATTTGCTAATTATAAAAAGTTAACAAAATCGTCCGTTATTTTAATTGTAACAATTGACAACTATGCTTTGCCAATTATTTTTATGACCAAATTTCATAAAATTGCTGTCACATTTACATTTAGGTTTATAGCAGTGTTAACTCAAATAAAGCGTGGGGGAGAGCCAGCGTCTTATTTTGCTTGGTAATATATTTAAACTTTTTTGTCCGTCCGTTTTAATAGTTACTGTAATGCTCTTAAAAATAAGAAAATGGTAAGACATATTGGCCAGTAGAAAATAGCTTTTACCAGTTATTGAAAAAAAATATAAGAAACTAGGCATAACAAATTTTGCCTAATTAGTGCTGTTTAGCACCCTTTTGTACAAATTTACCTTATGATTTAATACTTGAAAATTTATGTGCTTTGGTAAAACTATTGTTTAAAAATGCTAAATTCAACTATGTATGCAACATACTAAAAAAATACTGCATGTTTGGATTAAATGCCAGCAGTTCATTTTTAAATCAATTTTCAGATATTTGAACTAGCTAAAAAAAAAAATTAAAAAGTGAAAAGTACCCTATTTTGTGAAAACGCTTTTTTAGTGGTGCGGAAATACATTAAAAAAGAATGAAGCAATTACTTTCTCTCATAATTTATGTTTTTACCTATGTTTTCATAATAATATTTTCATAATAATATTAATGTATAAGATATTGGCCCCATCTATGGTAAATGACAATTCGGTTCCGCTACGCTTAAATTTGAAAACGAAATTCAAAACATGCAACTATCACTCTGGCTGTTATTTTTCAGCTATTTTAGGGTTAGCTCTGACAAAACACTTATAAATTACCCGATAAATCCATTCCCAATCTATATATATATATTTACATTGAAATGTGATTTATTGGGTTAAACATAAGTGTTATATATATATATATATATATATATATATATATATATATATATATATATATATATATATATATATATATATATATATATATATGTACATATTTTATATATATATACATATGTCTTTTTACAGACAGGGCCCTTTAAATTTATATATTTATTTCACAACTTAAAAAAATTTTTGCTCTTTTGAACTGACTTATGGCACAGGCTACTTGTCAAATAAAAAAATATAATTGCAAAATCCAAACAATAATAAAATGAAAAAATAACAGAAAAATAATTACTGCAATTGATTTCATCTGAGTAATCGTCACAATTTTTTAATGGAATCGCAGACATAAAGAATCGGAATTGGTTTTGGTCCAGCGCCACGTGGGAAAATCTACCATGGAACGCTCAAAGAACAATTTAAGAATTCATCGGATTTCTTCTTGGCAGTTTGAGTAAAACTATCACAAAACCATTGTTCATTTATGCATTCTTTACCATTTTTACAGAGGAATTCAAAATCCTTCAGGTACCCGGTTTTCTGACTCATACTCACCGTCTCAACGGTCTCGTGCTCCATAGCGCAAAAAATCTTGATTTGTGAATGCGCCTATTCGTGCATTTTAAATTGGTTTTCATTACACGTTTTTCTAAAATCGCCATTATTTTTATATTGTTGTGTGCATGCATGCGTGCATACGCGTGTGCATTTGTATGTGCGTGCATGCGTCCGTACGTGCATATGTGCATGTGCGTGTGCATGCATGTGAGTGTGTGCGTGCATACATGGTGTGTGCGTACGGTGTGGTTTTATTG
>JASAMX010022633.1:0-17637 GCA_030248175.1 Microlaimidae sp. YZB2_3
TAACGCGTGTACACCATTGTAAGTTAAAAAAATAACAATTAAACTTCTTCAATGTAAAATGGCTTACAAAAACAATGCAATGACCTTGGCTTGACCGTATAATTTTTTTGACTTAGACTTGCGTAGCGAAAACTCAATAAAAATCAACAAAAAAATGTGACAATACAAGTATAGTCTAATTCGCACAAATCCGACATAGACTGGATTTTAAAAAAAAGCATTAAAAACGACACAAATCCTAGGTGCCTACAGAGCGGCTTCCACGCAGCGACACTGCCCAGATCCAACAATGGAAATGGTCAACAGCCATACATGGGCACGGGGGGGGGTTGGGGGGTTAACCCCCCCCCCAAATTCTGAAAAGGGCGGTTTAACCCCCCCCCCCCACTCAGAAGTGGGGGGGGGAGAAAAACTTAACCCCCCCCGATTTCGGAAAAATGAAGAAAAAAAATGTCTTTAAAATGACTTCTAACTGCCTCCAAACTTAAGTTTTGAGGTCAAAATGAATGTTTTAAGCAATAAAAAGCTCAAAAATGCAATAAAAAGGGCTTTTTGACCTAAAATTAGCGTTTTTTTACCTATTTTTCCTTCAAAATCGAAAAACGATATGGGTAAAATGCACTCCAGAAAAAAAACGATAAATGGGTATTTTGCGTTTCTCTGATTTTAACCCCCCCCCCCTAATTTGGGGTTTAACCCCCCCCCACTCCGGACCAACTTGCCCATGTATGTCAACAGCTCTACCTCTTTTCCAGTCAACTCGGGCGATTTCCGCCACTGCTAACTGCCAATGCGATACTGCACATTCTTTTTCTATAATCGGCGGCCAAATTGGCTGCCGAAAAAACTGATGACTCTTTTCGGAGACATTCATCCAAACCCCGGCCCCAACAAGATGTAATATTTTTGTGCAAACTGTAATAAAACTGTTAATAGAAACAGCGTCCAATGCACCAAATGTAACAATTGGGTGCATTTAAAATGCAGCAACCTACAAAGCTTAAAACATTACAACCAAAATTTTTCTTGTAACAACTGCACGTTCTCTCCAACAAACTACAAGAACTAACAAACTTTTTCGTAAATCACAACATTCACATAGCTGCCATCCAGGAAACAAAACTCTCGCCAAAATCGAAAGATCCACATATTCCCAACTACACAACTATAAGGAAAGACAAAAATTCCAATGGAGGTGGTCTACTCTTTTTTGTACACCCTTCGATCAACTACAAAATTAACTTGGACACTCAACGGAACGACCCACATGCAGAAATGCATGGTATCCACATTCTCTTCAACAATACTGACCTCTCAATCACCAATCTATACATTCCACCGTCCTGCTCCTGCACCACTAATTACCAGCCAAATATAGCCAATCTTCTAAACAAACAGGATAGTATCATTCTTGGAGACATCAATGCACACCACGAACTCTGGCACTCAAGCCTCACAGACGCCAGAGGCGACTACATTGCAAACATCATCAACAACTCAAAATTAAAACAAAAAAAAATCAAAAATCAAAGAATCAAAAAAAAACAAACACACACAAAACCAACAAAAAAAACAAAACACCAAAACAAAAAAAAAACAAAAAAAAAAAAAACAACCCCACACCTAACATGGCATCTCTAAAAAAAAACACAACAACACGCATCCCTTCAAAAGGGAAACCAAAAACCCCAGATATCTCCCTCACCTCAGAGACACTCCTTACCTCCTCAGGGAGAAAAAGGCTGCCACCACAAGGCGCTCCCACCCCCCTCCCATCAACAGCCGCCAAAAAAACCAAAAAAAAAAACAGCCAAAAAAACCAAGAAAACCACCACCAACAACAAAAAAAACAGGACGACCAACAACAACAAAAAAAAAAAAAAAAAACTAAAAACCCCCCCCCCACCAAAAGAAAAAAAAAAAGAAAAAAAAACAAGAAGAAAAACAACAAACCCTCCCTCACACAACATACCAGCCGATCGTCACAACAATTTTCAAGCCAATCTTACTCCAGAAACCATAAAACTTATCAATGAAAGAGACAATCTACATAAAACTAACCCACTTTCACACCAAATACAAGAGCTCAACTAAAAAATCCACATCCAAATCTGCACCAACGCTGCCAAAAAATGGCATTCATATCTGGACACTTTCAGCCATAAAACCAACTCCTCTAAACTTTGGAAAACCATAAAATCACTGGATAACAAACAGCCACCCATCCCGAATTGCGCAATAAACTTCAATGGAAACTTAATCAACGACCTTCAATTACTAGCAAACAACTTCAACAAACAATTTACTCCAAACAAACCTTTCAAAACACCTAAAGAAAATCGAAAATTAATCAAACAAGAATCTAAAACTATCACAACCATAGAAGTAGAAAATGCCATAAAATCATCTGACAACTCCAAAGCTTTTGGTCCTGACAACCTAACCATTTTCCACCTTAAAAACCTTGGTCCTCTTGGCATTCAATATCTAACTGATGTGTTCAACTTATCACTAAAAACAAATAGCATACCTACAATTTGGAAAACTGCAACCATAATACCACTTAACAAACCCGGAAAGGATCTCCTCATCTCTACTTCTTACAGACCGATCTCACTTCTCTGCCCAGCAATAAAAGTTTTTGAAAAAATAATCCAACCGATCCTTCTCCAACATCTACAACACCATCCAGATCAGCACGGTTTCAAACCCAAACACTCAACAGCTACTGCTCTTCTTCAACTTACCAACGATATAGCAACCGGTTTCAACCAAAAAGCTCCACCCAAACGAACAATAGTAGCAGCCTTGGACCTTACCAAGGCCTTCGGCACCATCAGCATAGAAATTTTAATCAACAAGATAGCAAACAGCACACTCCCAGCCAGTGGCGTGCCCAGGATTTCATTTCGGGGGGGCGGTCGGGGGGGGGTACATAGAACCCCTGAGGGGGGGGTGGGGGGGGGGCCCCCCCGAGAGGGGGGGGGTGTGGGGGCGAGGCCCCCCAGCGGGGCCAAGGGGCAGAGCCCCTTGGCGGGGGGGCGGGGGGGCACCCGCCCCGGGGAAGATATAATTTAAAGAAGATAAAAAAAATTAAAATTAAATAAAATAAAAAAAAATAAATTTTTTTTTTCTTTTCCCCTAACCAAAACATAAAACTTTAAAAAATAAATTATTATTTTTAGTTTTACTATTCATCCTTTACCTTTACCGAGCGATTTATAATAAAAAAAAACAAACTATCTATACAATCCACCCGCCGGGGGGAAATTTTTTTTCTACTACAATTGTGGGCCTGCGGAAGGCATCTTAAATATTCATAAAAAAAAAAAATCTCCCACAACCAAACAACCAAAACGCCACCCCCCACCCACCCCCCCCCCCGCCCCCCGGCGGGCGGGGGGCGGCCCCCCCCCCCCCCCCCCCCCCCGCCCGCCCCCTCCCAGCCTATCTAATCAGATGGCTAAGTGGTTATCTCAGAGGCAGAATCAACAAAACTTCATTCAGAGACTCAATCTCTAAACCCAGGATAGTACAAACAGGCGTGCCTCAGGGCTCAGTCATTTCACCAACCCTCTTCAACTTCTACATATCGGACATAGCTCCCCCACCTGCCGGCGTCAAAATCGTCTCCTATGCTGACGACAACACAGTCTACTCCACTGGAAACAACATAGCCAATATGGAAACAAATCTCACCAATTATCTCAACACTCTAAATCAATACCTGAATCTCAACCACCTCAAACTATCAACAGAAAAATCAACAGTTACACTTTTCTCTCCATCTTCACAAGAATACAACTACCACCCAAACGTGACCATACAAAACCAACTTTTACCACTCAACAAAAACCCCAAAATCCTAGGTGTCACTTTTGATCCAAAACTAACCTTCAACAACCACATCACCACCATCAACAACAGGGCATCTAGACGCAATAGCATCCTCAAAGCCCTAGCTGGGACCAGCTGGGGACAACAAAAAGAAACAATAGTATCCTCATACAAAGCTATAGGGCGACCCATCCTCAACTACGGAACACCAATATGGTCACCAAACCTTTCAAAATCCCATTACCAGAAACTTCAATCAACACAAAACTCAGCCCTCAAGATAGCAACTGGTTGCCACAAAATGGCCTCAATAGATCATCTTCATCAAGAAACTAAAGTACTACCAATCGAAAACCACACATCCCTTCTTGCAACACAATTTCTCGCCAAGACTATGCAACAGACTCACCCATCCAACAAAATCACAGCAAACAAATCTAGGCCAAGAGAAATGAAACACACCCTCCAATCAAAATATGGCCCCATAGCAGAAAGTTTCTTCAACCCAAATCTCACCAAAAAAACCATCCAGACTAACATTCACACCTATTTCGTAAAAGAATCTCTATCTCAACTCCAACCCAATGCTCTACTAAAAAGCAAACCCCATGAAATACACAAAAGCGAACAACACCTTCCAAGAAAACTAAGAGCACTCCTGTCACAACTAAGATCCGGATTTTGTCATCATCTAAATTCATACAAATCAAGAATAAACCCACTAATCAAAAATTAATGCCCAAAATGCCACCAGAAACCGCATGATGTCCACCACCTTTTCAACTGCACCAAAAATCCTACCACACTAAAAGTAGAAGACCTATGGTTTCAACCCGCAAAGGCAGCAGCATTCCTGGAGGAAATTACTTGAAAACTCTGGCTATGCTAACTAACTAACACAAATCCTAATTGTACAACGTCTTTATTGCAATTTACTCAAATTACAAACTAACTAAATTAACAAAAACTTATCTCTACCAGATTTCCACTGCTACAATTTAATATTATTGAAAACATAAAAAAAATGAAGAGTCGTTGAAACTCTTAAGATGTGGTTTTTGGGAGATACCCCCGAGCGGATGAAAATTCTATTTTCAGGAGAAGATTTCAAAAAAAGCGGCTGGGTGAGGTCCAAAATATTTTTAGGTGGACCAAAATGGGGCGAAACGGGGGGGGGTTAAAATTGTTAAAAAATGCTTTTAAAATCCTGATAAAAAGATCTAAAATGATAAGAAAGTGAATTGAGGGTAAAAAAATAAGCTTTTTGCAAGCAAGCATTTATCACGTTTTATTACTTAAATTTAATTAATAAATTTTTGAAATCCCTTGGGCACCTATGCCTACATTACAAATCCTTTTGCTGCCCCATCATATTACGCAGAAGAAGGAGGGTTATATCCTCATAAGTTAGTACAGGGGGCAGGGTGAGGTGCCTCCTCCTTACCCATCGCCTCCTCCTTACCTTCTTTTTCCCGTCGCCTACTCATGGTGGAAGTGTCAATGATGGAACCTCCAGAGGAATCAACGTTGCAAAAGACAGATACCTTTCTCCCAACTCCCATCATTCTGACTTGCTGTGTTTTTGGTCTGGGATCAGCCAATGCAAGCTTTGCTGATCTGGTCGGTCATTACTGCTGGCCTTGGGAATAACTTGAGTCCCAAACCCCAGTCCTTGGCCCTGCTTGGTGTGTAACTCTAACATTAAAAGGAACTGCGCCTCTGTTTTGTGTTCCATCTGCAACAAGTGGTGTCATTTCAATAAAACTGGAAAGAACTGCAGTTGACTTAAAGCGACAACAGAATGGAGAAGCAATTATGCTTGTTTGTCCTGCTAACCGCTCAACACTCCTACAACAACAGAAACATCTATGGGAATCCCAAGTCTGCTTGGCCCATGGTTCCAGGTCTCGCCTGCTGCGTCCAATCTAATCATCCTACAGTTTAATTGCAATGAGATAATCAACAAGATCCAAGAAATCTTGGATTTCATGCTGTCCCATGACATCAAGATTGCTGCGCTGCAGGAAACCAAGTTAACCAAGAGATCCAAAAGCCCAAAACACCTGGGTACAAACTCTTGAAGAAAGACCAAGAGGAGAACAAAGGTGGCGGAATTGGATTCCTAGTTTACCACAGCATCCAGTTCATGGAGCTTCATGTTGACAACTGGGATAAGCACATGGAGATACAGAAGATCTGCATAAGAATGGACAGTTCCAAATCGGAGCTTACCAATGTCTACTTGCCCCATGGCAGTAGTTGCGCAGCTACATATCAGTCATCTCTTATGCCTTTGCTCCACAACACTGCTCCTTAATCCTTAGTGACTTCAATGCCCATGATGCATTATGGCATTCCACCATCATCAATTGTCGTGGAGAACAATTTGCTGAGGAAATTGGCTCCTTCAATTTTGGAGTCTTTAACAATGACACTCCGACTTGTGTCTTTTCCAATGGGTAAGCCACCTCACTTTAGCCAGTATGTCACTTCTCCCTACCACTGACTGGCAAACAAGAACACAGCTGAGCTCAGATCACCTACCCATGATCATCAGTGTGCAGCTGGATATGTCCGAACAACATCTATATTCACCATGCAGGACAAATACCTGGCCAAAGCCAACTGGCCAGAATTTACTGCACACTAGAATGAGATTTCAGCCTCCAAACGCCACCTACTGACATTTACAAAGGTGACAAAATTTTTTTGCCAAACTGTCAATGCAGCTCCAAATAGGTGGATTCTGGGAGGCCGAATTTCTCTGTTCACTCCCTACCTGAATGATGAAACCAAAACACTTACAGAAGAAAGGGATCAACCAAGGAAGAGCAACCCTAAATCAGACCGTTTATGTGAGTTGAACAAAGGAATATACATGTCAGTGAGGGAAGAAAAGCGAAAAAGGTGGCAAAAACACCTGTCCACCTTCAATAGCCGCACCAACATTGGAAAAGTATGGAAGACCATCGAGACCCTGAGTAAAGGCCCTGCGGCCAACCCTAACCAGGCCATTACCTTTGGTAAGAAAACTATTCAGAGCAGCAAGGAGATTGCCAACTGTTTCAACAAGCAATTTACTTCAGCAGTTTAGCACAAATTGGCCCGCAAGATGAAGAAGCTGATCAGGAAATTTGACAAGTCAGATAAAGTTACCATTTTAGAAGACACCGTGGAAGCAGGAATCAAAAAGGCAAAAGCCTCTAAGGCAATGGGTCCCAATAATCTCTGCGCAATCCATTTCAAATATCTTGGCGCAAATTGAACCTCATATCTGATGAAATTGTTTAACCTATCACTCCTATCCTGCAAAATTACATCCATCTGGAAGAAGTCAATTATTGTACCGTACCTGAAGCCAGACAAAAACCCAGCAAACCCCAAGTCTTATAGACCAGTGCCGTTGCTGTGCCTGACCAGTAAGATCTTCAAGAGAACACTACTCCCAACACTAGACAAACACCTGATAAATAAGAACCATCAACATGGATTTTGCCCACTGCATTCAACCATCACAGTCCTACACAACTTAAACGCGACCTTTGCAAATGGTTTCAAACAAAAAAAACCACCCAGCAGATCAGTAGTGGTCTGCCTAGACCTGAGCAAGGCTTTCGGCACAGTTTCCCATGAAGTACTATTACAAGACCTAGTGAGATTTACACTTCCCGATGGGCTTGTCAGATGGTTCACTGTCTACTCTGCTTGGCCGCCAGTCGCAAGTCAGCTTTGGAAACCACTCCTCCAGCTTTCAGAACGTCAAAACGGGAGTCCCCAGGGAGCGGCTATTATCCCCTAAGTTGTTCATTTACTACATGAGCCACCATATGCTTGAACCACCAAACAATATCAAAGTGGTATCATATGCAGAGGACGTGATTCTCTCTGCCTCTGGACCAGTGATAGAGCCCCTCTGCAAAAATCTCAACAACTACCTCCCTGAATTAGTGAGCTTCTTTGAAAAACGCTCACTAATAATGTCTCCTGAGAAATTGTCTGTCACACTATTTACACCTCACAGCGCTCAGGCCAAGACCCACCCAAAAGTTTATGTAAATGACAAGCTTCTTCTGCTGTCCAAAGAACCGAAGATCTTGGGTGTCACTCACAACACCATGTACACCTTCGCCCCCACTGCGAATTAGCAGCAAACAGGATCAGAAAACGCAATAATCTCTTAAAAGCGCTATCTGGATCCATCTGGGGACAAGACAAGAAAACGCTGTCAATCACCTACAAGGCTATTGGAGGATCGGTAGCAAAATATACTGCTCCTATTTGGGCCCCTACCATCAGCAAATCCAGTTGGCAGAAACTCCAAGCGGCACAGAACAAAGCTCTGAGAATCATCACAGGTTGCCATAAAATGTCTTCAATAGACCATCTTCACCAAGGAACCAAAATTCTGAGGATGAAGGAACACGCGACATTGATATCGAAACAATACCTGATAAATTGTTTCAACCCTAACCCTCCTGGACATAAACATCTTTAAGCAGAAGTAGCTCCTAGATACATGAAACAAGACCTCATCAACGCCTATAGAGCATCAGTTGACAACTTAATTGTTGGCGTTCCCAACAATAAAAAACTCAAAAAGGCGAAATCTGTTGTACATAGACAGACTGTAACCTCAGCGATCACTGCATATGCTCCGAATCCAGTCCTGCGACGTCGCCCACGAGAACGACGAGCGAGATCCAGCAGAACGACATTATCGGAGCTGAGGTCTGGATACTGCAGACTCCAGAACTCTTATCAACACAGGATTGACAGCAACATTCTAGACCGGTACGGCAACGCCCACGAGCGAGATCCAGCAGAACGACATTATCGGAGCTGAGGTCTGGATACTGCAGACTCCAGAACTCTTATCAACACAGGATTGACAGCAACATTCTAGACCGGTACCCACATTGTTTAAAGGGCTCCCATGAGTCCATGATACCAAACACCTGTTCAGCTGCACAACTAAACCCAAGGGGCTGAGACCAAAAGACCTATGGCGACAACCTAAGGAAGCCGCCATATTCCTAAACCTGCTCAAACTGCCAGAATGACAATGGAGTTGGACCAACAACAGGTGTCTCCTCCTCTTACCCTTTAAAATTTTGTTTTCGTCCCCCCTCCCCGCCAAAAAATCAGAGATCTTGTTTCCAGATGAACACGGTCACCAAAGCTAGGGGGTGTTTAGTTTACCCTGGGTAAATGACATTTCAAAATCTAGTGGGGTCCTAGGGCTAGGGGGGTTTGATTCGAACCCCCTAGCTTTCTAGAAGGGGTCAACCTGGGGTGGAAGATTTTGAAACCTAGAAGGGGGTCAGCAGGTGGGGTCCAATGTTTGAAGCAAAATACTTTTAAACCATTAAAAGTTTAATCATAGTTTTTTTATAAGAAAATACTACATTTTATTGAATAAAAACCAATATTCTGGTACAAAAAGGATGTAAAAACATGAATTTGTGTTACAAATTCAAGTTTTTGGAAGAAAATTTAGTATAAAAAAGTACTTAAAATTTTTTTGAGGAGGAAGTGGGGGTCAAATTTTACATTCTAGAGGGGGTCAGGAGTAAAAAAATTCAAAAATTTAAGGGGCGGGGAAAGGGCTCCCTGGATTTATCTTTAGGGGAGGGAGCAAAGTTTTGAGGCTATGGGGGGGTGGACCCTACGCAACCCCTTTGTTCATCTATGCTACCACCCCACATTTTCTTTTTATTTAATTTTTAGTTGAAGTAAGGTAATTTTGACGAGAATCGCTTGCCGAGTATTGTGATCAATCAAATGGCTGAAATTCAGAAACCGTTCAGCAACCGAACCCCCCTTGAGATTTACCAGTTGAGCAGCCACCCACTTAGATAACACTTATTTTTTGTACTGTACTAATATTTATATGGCATTAAATTTAATAGCTATTGTACGTGTATACCAAAGACAAAGATGACATTGCTCCTCCAAAATAGTCTGAATCCGTTTTTTCGGGCTCCACAGTGTTTCCAAACCCCTGGTATTTGTTTTGATATCCACTGTTTTCATGTATCCCATGACTACCAAACCAATCATCTTTTTGATAAGAGACGTCGTTTCTAATAAAAATACGTTTTTAACAAATATATTGGTACTGATATTTGAATCGATTTATTATATCTAAGACATTATATTAATAAATTTAAACTATAATAAAAAAATTTATAAATGTTAGTTAAGCTTCAATCGGCTCATTGTTTTTGGCATAGAAAGCACCAAGGCAGAAAAAACTTGTGTTTTTTTAAATTGCAATCTTCTCTAAGTGGATAAAACAAAATTACAATAAAATATCATGCTCATAAGCTCCTAACATAAAAAACGGAAAACGTTTAGGAGCTTTACCCTTAATTGAGTAAACTAAAATTTGTTAACCCCGTAGATTGAAAAAAAAAACATTCTAAAAGTTTTAACAAGGTATTATTGTACAAAAATTTTTTAGTCACGAGGCAATTATTGCCTTCGATTTTGAAAAGTTTTTCAAAATCTTACTCTTGTTTCCAATAGCCCACAACCATTTTTTCGTCAAATTGTCTGCAGTGGTTCAGGAGATGACGTTTTAAAATGGCGTTTTTTGGTGTTTTGTACTTAAAAAATTGCTCACTGAGTATAAAAATTTAAGTTACAAATAATGCACTTCAAGAAAGAGGCAACTTTCTGCTTTCCTTTGTTATCTTCTTGATTAATAAAATTGGTGCAGTATTTGTTGAGATATTGCGTTTGCCATACAAAAAACCTACGATTTTATGGCCAAAACAAAAAAGTAGGAAAAAATGTTGGGAAAACTGAATCCTGATTTCAGCGGAACATTTAACACCATAAAACGATAAAAGCATGTTTATTTGATCAAAAAACAAAAATGTGAATTAACTGGTACTAGATTCCGCGACAAATGGATTTCTAAACGGGCGATGCAGCCTCCTGAACTTGGATCTGAAACTAAAGAACTTGGAGTCGTAAAATTGGAAAACTAAACGTTGCTAAACCTAAGCCCAAACCAATTTTTTAGCGGCTTGACTTAAGTTTCCATTTTTAGGGGCTTAAAGTTCTTTAAATTTACCGCACAATGTGAGCCGCATTCGCATAAGTCCGCCCTATTACAGCACGGCAATAAATTTCTCACTAGCATTTTAAATACTTGCAGCGTGAAAAAAACCGTCAGGCAGAAAATTACAATTATGCGCCCAGTCCCTATTAATTTACTATTGAAATGATAGTGGAATTTACTTAGACACTCCAAAATTGACTTCCATGCTAGTTTTGTTTGCGCTGTAACTGTAGGAATTTTTCAAGGAGCTAGAAGCGTTCCCACCACCCGAGAGAGACGACCAATTCCGAGCTGAAGACATTTCCGCTGACCATTCTCGACCTTCCGCCATTGCAGCCACCTAAATAACAAAACTAACAAAACCAACAGACGGTAGTTTCCATAATATTTTATTGAATGGTTTTCTTTTTTTTCTTAGTGCCTGCTGATTTTTTAAGAGAATCTCCGTTTAAATGTACTAAATCCTAGTTGTGCGTCGCCATTTTGTAAAATGCACTGTTAAATATAAATGATTTTATAATCACAGTTTAATTTATTGTTTATATTTGCCTTAGGCTCACAAAAAATAAAATTAAGGGAAACTAGAATATTCTTTTTTCTTCTGGCCATAGATGAACAAGGGGGAAGGGACAGGGTTGGATTCACCCCCTTTAGCCTCAAATTTTTGGAGCCCTTCCCCTTACCCTCACTCTTATTAAAAATTTTCCGAGTTTCCTCACCCAGATCTTCTTTTGGAATATCATAACTGCCCTCTCAGGAAAATTTTAGATACCATTTTTATCCTATATTTTCCATCAAAAACGTGAATGTTTTATCCAAATCAGTCTTTTTAAATCTTTTTTACTCTTTAATTTATCCAATAAAATATAGAATAATTCTAAAAAACACAAAGCTTAAAAAGTGTTTGCTTCTAACATCCAACTCCCTGACCCCTTTCTTCAGTTAAACTTATTCAGGCTGAGTCGATCCCTTGCAGAAAGCCACGGGATTTCAACTCAGAGACTTGCCTTCTAGATTTTAAAATGTCATTTACCTGGGCTAAAAAAGCGTCCCCAAGCTCCACTAATTATCTGCGATTGACCTATTTACTTTAAAAACTTAATTCTTAAAATGCCCCCTTACCTTATCTCGATACAGAGCCGCAGTTCTGGAGTTGTACTTTTCGTGAAAACTCCAACTTTCCCTGAAATCAGGCTGTGAAGTGAAAAACTCTCGAGCCGCCCGGTTCCCTCCCACTTTCATCTTCTCCAGTTCCGCGTCTTTCCACTTGTCCATCGTCACGGAGCGCACGAAGCTAAAACTCTTCACTTTAAAAGTTCAATGGGTTTATATCTTATAAATGCATCTAAGGTAGAACCACAAATCACAATAACCGCCATGGTTGTATCCAAGGGGGAGTAGGAAACAGAGGTAACGTTCCCCCAGTCGTTTTCAAACGATCAGTATGGATGGAATGCATTTCTTTCTGACTAAGCGCTGATTAAAATACATTTTTGACTAAAAAACCCTCAGTTTCAAACAGAAATGTTAGGAAACAAAAGTGTTAAAAATGCTTTAAACAGAAATCGCTATCCGCAAATTTCTGTCTTTAAAATCAGCCCCCGCATATTTAAAAAAATTATAACATCGAACATCCCAGCATCATACATGGGTAAGTTGGTCCGGAGGGGGGGTTAAATTAAACCCTAAATTAGGGGGGAGGGGTTAAAATCCGAGAAACGCAAAATACTCATATCGTTTTTTTTCTGGAGTGCATTTTACCCATCCCGTTTTTCGATTTTGAAGGAAAAATAGGTAAAAAACGCTAATTTTAGGTCAAAAAGCCCTTTTTATTGCATTTTTAAGCTTTTCATTGTTTAAAACATTCATTTTGAACTCAAAACTTGAGTTTGGAAGCACTTAGAAGTCGTTTTAAAGACGTTTTTTTCTTCATTTTTCCAAACTTGGGGGGTTAATCTTTTCTCTCCCCCCCCCCACTTCTGAGTGGGGGATTAAACCCCTTTCTCAGAATTTGGGAGGTTAACCCCCCAACCCCCCCGTGCCCATGCATGCCCAGCACGGAACATTCCTTATGATAACTCCTTTTCTTATAAGGTTCGGAAAATATACATTGTTCCAAAATGTTTAGTTTTTATCATTTATTTTAAATACACTTGAGTTAAAAACTATGTTCAAATCAGTGGCGTAGCCAGGAAGGAGGGTGGGGGGAGGCGGCCGCCCCCCCCCCCCGCCGGAGATCTGGCGAAACCGGATTTTTCGTAAAGAGACCCTTAAGTTCTTTGAATTTTGGGAGAAAAAAATTTTTTTAATATAAATACAGAAACATTCCTAATGCGTTCCAAAAGTATAAAAATACCCAAAAAATTAAAATTTTTTCTGCTTTGCGGAAAGTGTACATTGATAATCTATATTAGTTTTTTTATGATTTCAATGGATTTTACCATTCAATACATAGCTAATAATGGATATGCCTTTGCCTTAGATATTGAATGGCAATACTATATACATGTTAAAACTCATATCGTCGTTACTACGGCAAAATGAGCCAATGTCGTTATAAAATACACATGACTGTGTGTGACCATAGGTAAGAACGGTCGGGGAAGCTAGGGGGGGTGGTTACCATACATGGGCACGGGGGGTTGGGGGGGGGTTAACCCCCCCAAATTCTGAGAAGGGGGTTTAACCCCCCCCCCCACTCAAAGTGGGGGGGAGAAAAGGTTAACCCCCCAATTTTGGAAAAATGAAGAAAAAAAATTTCCCTAAAATGTCTTCTAACTGCCTTCAAACTTAATTTTTAAGTAAAAATGAATGTTTTAAGCAATAAAAAGCAAAAATGCAATAAAAGGGGCTTTTTCACAAAATTAGCGTTTTTACCTTTTTGTCCCTTTAAAATGTAAAACGATATGGGTAAAATGCACCCAAAAAAAAACGGGGGTATTTTGCAAAACCTTTCTCGGATTTTTACCCCCCTCCCTAATTTGTGGTTTAACCCCCCCCCCCGAATCCGGACCGACTTGCCCATGTATGCTGGTTAACCGGGGTAAATCGAATTTATGAATTCTAGGAGGGGGGTCCGGACCCCCCCCTAGCTTTTTAAGGTTCGTCGACCCGGTGTGCGAAATTTTAAAATCTAGAGGGGGGTCAGATGGGGTCCGGTAGTCCAAAGAAAAACGAGTTTTAAACCATAATAACTTTAATAATTGTTCTTTTTATAGAATAATACTACATTTATTGAATAAAAAGCCATATTCATGTATAAAAAGGGTGTAAAAGCATGAATACGTGATAAAAATTCACGTTTTTGGAAGAAAATTTAGTATAAAAAAGGTACTTAAAATTTTCCCGAGGGGGGGGGGGTGAATATTTCAAAATCAAGAGAGGGGTCAGGGGTTAAAAATTGCGGAGAATTTGAGGGGGGAGGGCCCCTAGATTTTCGTCTAGGGGGAGGTCCCAAAATTTCGAGGCTAGGGGGGGGGAGCCCAGCCCCTAGCCAGCCCAAGCCAGCCACCACCTCCGCACAAGATCGGTAGGGGGGGTAGGGTGGGGGGTCCACGGCGCCAGGCCCCTGCCCCCCTTTCTCACCTCTGACTGTGACTCATTCTGTAGTTAAGTCCTGTTTTAAATTTAAAATGAGTCACAGGCTCAACTGCGACTCATTTTTCCGTAGTAACGACGATATATTGTGAGGTTTATGAGGTTTGACAATGGCTGTTTTAAACCTAACAACGGTTTTTATACCTGCGGGGTAGTCCGCCTTCTTCCCTCTCCCCTTTTAATGGCGAAGAGCGGCATTTTGTATATAGATTTCCTCTTTTACTTATCGAATATTGTGTTATAAAAATTTAATACAAATCTTAGTGCATTCTAAACACATAAATTAATCAATATAAAAATTTTTCCTGCTACGGAAAGGTTATATTTGTAATATACAGTAGAGCCCCTTGTCAGGGGGTCCGGCGGGCAGAATGCCCTCTGGGGGAGAAAATTTTTAATCTAAGGCGCTAAAATGCACTACAAATTTTAATTCCAGATACTTATTACAAAATATTGTATTTCAAAACATTAGGGAAGATAAATAGCGAGAAATATGTATGTATACTATGGAAAGTGACCGCTAAGCGAAGAGAAGCGGAATTTTTTTTTTTTGCATTTTGGGGGTCGATCGTGATACCAAAACTATTTTACAGTTTGCGCCAAACGATGAGCTAGGCGCCAGAAAATTTTGAATTTTTAGCCTATGAAAACCATTAAATTTTACCATCTAACGACCATAACGGAGGGGGGAGGACGGTCACCCCCCAGTGGCGTGCCCGGGGGGGGCGGCCCCCCCAGTGGCGTGCCCAGGGGGGCGCCCCCCCCCCCAAATCCGGCAAAGCCGGAATTTTTTGTAAGGGGGAGGAACCCTTACGTTTTTTAAATTTTGGTAGAGAAATTTTTTTTTTTTAATATTTATACAGAAACTTTCCTGATGCCTTCAAAAGCATTTTAATAGTTAAAAAACTAAAAAATTTTCCGCTCCGCGGGTAGTTTCAATTGACAATTTATCTTAGTTTTTTGATTTCAAATCGATTATCCCATTCAGTAGTTAAGGCAAATGTTTAATAAAACTACTATAAACACTATTATCCTTTTATTAACGTTTAAACACTAATGTTTTAAATGTATAATTATAAAAAATATAAAACCTTAAAATTTGTAATAACTATAAGTATTATCTGGAATTAAAATTTCTATTGTATTTTAGCGCCTTAAATTAAAAATTTTCTCCCCCGGGGGACATTCTGCCCCCCGGACTCCCCTGTAAAGGTTTCTGCCTCTTGACCCCGCTGGGGGCTCTCGTCCCCCACACCCCCCGTATCTGGGGGGCTGCCGCCCCCCAGACCCCCTTCAAGTTTAGTATTTACCCCCCGCAGACCGCCCTCCCCCCGAAATAAAATCATGGACACGCCACTTTCCCCTCCTCCCTCATGGGCGTAGCCAGGGGGGTCTAGGGGGTCTTAGACCCCTCTTTTGGGTCGGCAAAGGGAAAAATTTTGGGTTAGACTACCTCTTTTGGGTCGCCAAGTATAAAAATTTGGGGTTCTAGACCGGTCATTTTTTAAAAGTTTCTCGCGTTTCGCTCCGCTCTAGTCTCCACTTCTAAATTTGTGTCACTTTGTTTTGTGATCTTGGTATGTTTTTGGTCAGGTCCGTTAGGGGGGTCCGCCCCCCTGGTGGAAGGCCGAAATTTTTTAGGAGGGGGGGCAGGGTGTCCGGACCATACATGGGCAAGTTGGTCCAGAGGGAGGGGTTAAACGCCAAATTAGGGGGAATTAAACACATGTTTGAAATGTATAGGCATAAAAAACCTTAAATTTTGTAATAAGTATCTGGAATTAAAATTTGTAGTGCATTTTAGCGCCTTAAATTAAAAATTTTTTCCCCCAGAGGGCATTCTGCCCGCCGGACCCCCTGACAAGGGGCTCTACTGTATATTACAAATATAACCTTTCCGTAGCAGGAAAAATTTTTATATTGATTAATTTATGTGTTTAGAATGCACTAAAATTTAATATATACAAAATGCCGCTCTTCGCCATTAAAAGGGGAGAGGGAAGAAGGCGGACTACCCCGCAGGTATAAAAACCGTTGTTAGGTTTAAAACAGCCATTGTCAAACCTCATAAACCTCACAATATATCGTCGTTACTACGGAAAAATGAGTCGCAGTTGAGCCTGTGACTCATTTTAAATTTAAAACAGGACTTAACTACAGAATGAGTCACAGTCATAGGTGAGAAAGGGGGGCAGGGTGGGGTCCGCCGGGTGGACCCCACCCTACCCCCCGGCTAGGGTGGTGGCTAGGCTCGAGGCTGGGGGGTGGACTCCACCCCCCCTAGCCTCGAAATTTTGGGACCTCCCCCTAGACGAAAATCTAGGGGCCCTCCCCCCCCAAATTTCCGAATTTTTAACCCCTGACCCCTCTCTAGATTTTGAAATCTCACACCCCCCCCTCGGGAAAATTTTAAGTACCTTTTTTATACTAAATTTTCTTCCAAAAACGTGAATTTTTATCACGTATTCATGCTTTTACACCCTTTTTATACATGAATATGGCTTTTTATTCAATAAAATGTAGTATTATCCTATAAAAAGAACAATTATTAAAGTTATTATGGTTTAAAACTGTTTTTCTTTGGACACCGGACCCCATCTGACCCCCCTCTAGATTTTAAAATTTCGCACACCGGGTCGACCAACCCTAAAAAGCTAGGGGGGGTCCGGACCCCCCCTCCTAGAATTCAAAATTCGATTTACCCCGGGTAACCAGCATACATGGGCAAGTTGGTCCGGATTCGGGGGGGGGGTTAAACCACAAATTAGGGAGGGTTAAAATCCGAGAAATGCAAAATACCCATATCGTTTTTTTTCTGGAGTGCATTTTACCCATATCGTTTTACGATTTTAAAGGAAGGAAAAATAGGTAAAAAAACGCTAATTTTAGGTTAAAAAGCCCCTTTTATTGCATTTTTGAGCTTTTTATTGCTTAAAACATTCATTTTGACCTTAAAAATTAAGTTTGAAGGCAGTTAGAAGTCATTTTAGGGACATTTTTTTTCTTCATTTTTCCAAAATTGGGGGGTTAACCTTTTCTCCCCCCCACTTTGAGTGGGGGGGGGGTTAAACCCCCTTCTCGTATTTTAGAGGGGGCCCCTCCCCCGAGGCCCCCTGCCCATGTATGGTAACCAC
>JASAMX010022634.1:0-29471 GCA_030248175.1 Microlaimidae sp. YZB2_3
CAGCCTAACTGTCGAGCCGTGAGCGGTTCGGACCCTCTCCACCGCCCTAGTGACTCGCGGAGAGTGATTGAGTGAATGCTTGAAATGTCTTAAGGCCGCACTAAACAACAACAGTTACACGGACAAAATTACCTTGCTATTTCATTTTATACAGTTTAAACATTTTCGGACAACAGAACACTATTAGGTGATTTTTAAACAGAATTGCTTAAAATATAAAATAATATAACGATAAAAATATACATAAATTGTTTGTTACGGCTCTATATAATTTAATAAAAAACTAATGATTTAATAGAATAATTTAAAATAAAACTATATAATTTAAAGGTGGAAAAAATCTTAAAAAATTGCGTTATCAATATGTAAATTATGTGTTTAAAAACAAAAAAAACAATTATACTATACAAAACATGCTCATTGTAAAACTATAGGATTTTCATATCATTTAATTTCATTGGCGTAACAACTTTATTGATTCTATTCATACACAGAAAAAGAAAAAAAAAGAAAGACAAATCGTTTGCACGAAAAAAAAGACAAATTGTTGATTCGAGGAAAATGTTTTGTTTTTTTTTTATTTTTGCATAAAACAACGTTTTTGTTGGCCCAATATTATTACTCAAGTTTGGACATTTATTTTACTTATTTTTTGCAAAAGTATTTTTTAAAAATTTAAAAATTTAAATTTTATATTCTCTAAATTATTGTTTTAACATTTTTACTGGTTTAATTTTACTTAACTTTTACTAGTTAACTTGGTAAAATCTGCAATTTTTTCTTTTTAAAATCCAGCAATAAAACTAATTTTATGTACGATTTTAATAATATAGCGCCTAGTTAAAAATAATAATAATTTAAGAGCCGTAAAAATTTAGTTTCGTACCTCAGGGTCTTTAAAATTACAATGCTACCTAATGCATATTCAACCAAAGGCTGGTTCATACTTATGACAAAACGTCCTTTGGACAAAGTCCAAAGCACAAAAGTCCTTTGGACTTTTGTCCAAAGGACAAAAGTCCTTTGGACTTTGTTCAAAGGACAAATACATCGTAAAAACGACAAATCCCAAAGGACAAAATCCAAAGGACAACGTGTTCATACTTTTTTCTTTGTTCTTTGGACTTTTCTCTTTGGATTTTGTCCTTAGGAGTTTAAGTCCAAAGGACAAATTTTAAGTAGCGTTCACAGTTCGTCCAAAGGAAAAAGTCCAAAGGACGTTTTGGCTTTTCTAAAATTGCCCTTTGGACTTTGTCCAAAGGACGTTTTGTCATAAGTATGAACCAGCCTTAAGCTCTAAGAGAAAAAGCGATTTAAAAATTGGTTTTTTGGTAATTTTGAAGAAAAGCATTACTTGAAATAGATGAATTTGGTAGTCAAACTAAACTCCAAAGCAAAGTTGTGAGACTTGCTTTCTCATGTTGAGAACGGATGGGTATCCAAGGTGCTGTTTTTTGAATCAGTAGTCACTGGTGAAAAAAATTCCTCAATTTTTACGTGACCTACTGATTTTTTACATTGAAATTATAAGGTATTGCTTTAAAAGCTATGTATAAGAGTCAAAGAAACATGTTTGCACTATCATGTACCATATGGTAAGCTTAAACAAGAAAAAAGCTAAAATATGAAAATTTTTTAATCATTTATAAACAACGTTTATTTTTTTATATTTTGTTTTACAACAGCTAATTCAAACAATAAAACAGTTTAAGACACGTATTATAAACTCTATAGATTGTTATGCACTTTAGGTGGTAGCAAAAGGATGTATTTGTGGCGCAGATGCATATTTTAAGGACGGCTGGAACATTATGGACGGACTCCTTGTGATAATTAGCTTGATAAATTTACTGTTTGATTTGGTTGACACCGGATCTCAACCTAAAATATTTGCAGTAATTCGAGTATTAAGATTGTTACGAGCACTCAGACCACTTAGAGTGATTAACAGAGCACCAGGAGTAAAATTAGTGGTACAAACACTGATATCAAGCTTGAAGCCTATTGGAAATATTGTTCTGATTTGCTGTACCTTTTTCATAATTTTTGGAATCCTTGGTGTCCAGTTGTTCAAAGGAATGATGTATCATTGCGTTGGCGAAAATATTTTAAATGTTACCAACAGAAGTGAATGCGAAGATCTGGGTAATAAGTGGGTCAACCAGCGGTACAATTTCGACAACCTGGGACAGGTACCAATAGTTTTTTAAATATGAAAAACGTACGAAAAGCGCTCCGACAGCCATTTAGTTTTTTTTATAATAATCTTGATTAAAAATAGTTTTAGCTATAATAATGTAAATTTAAAAAAAAAACAGAATGCAGTAATAATCATTTGCGCTATTTTTTTGTAACAGCACCTGATATTTGATTATTTTAAACTTCTTGTTTAGTGTATATTAAAGTCAAAATCCTTCAGGCTGAAATTAAGGGCGCAACCGCTCGCTGTCAGGAAGAAAATGAGCATAAACGCCCAAGAATAAAAGTAATAATAAAAGTTGTCAGGGATAAAGTAAAAAATTATTATTAAGTTGCGTCAAGTGTTTCTCTCCACGTGATATATTCTCGGAGAACGAGTGGTTACTTTACCACCTAGCTATTTTCACCCTAATGCAAAAACATTTTAATGTTTACCGATATACAAAAAAAATTAATTGCTAGATTATGCAATGTTTGAAGTTCATATGGACATTTAATGCAAACATATTTCAGGCATTGATGTCCCTGTTTGTGCTCTCTAGTAAGGACGGATGGGTTTCAATTATGTACCAGGGTATTGATGCTGTAGGAGTAGATATACAGGTATTTTTATTTTTTTTCTCACCCGCTCCACAAAATGTACATATGTCTTTCGAAACCAGCCAACAGTTAACTATTGTTAACTGTTGTATTGGCAGTTAACATGAGTGTTAACTATTTACAATCATGTATTGGTGTTCTTTTTTTTGCTAAACGATCGTGCGTGATTGACAAAGTTTTAAATCTAAGAAGTCATATTTCAACTGCAAAATAATTGATTCATAAATAAGTTACATCAGTGTATAAACAGTTAGTACCTTATTAGAAAGAAAAAAAAACAAAAAATGAAATAAAAGTTTCCCACACTTAATGGGTGCTTTTAAATATTTAACATTGTTTTGAGTCAAATTTATAGATAAAATTTTAGTTTATTTAAGTGCGTAAGAAATTGACAATGTGCCAAAACAAAAATTGGGTTCAAAACAATTTTTCTTGATTTATCTGAGTCGACTGGTGTATCTAAAAAAAAATCTAAAATCATAAGCAAATCCAATGCCGCGTGGATTGTGGCAAAAAAAATTTTTAAAAAATTAAGAAAAATGCGGTTTGTGTTTTCTGACTATTCTGATTATTTGGCGAATCTGCAAATGTCCCCAGAATCTCCAAACTGTCCGCAGAATTCCAAAAAACCTCAACAGAAAACATTTAACAGTAGGCTGAGTTATTACAGCAGTCATCAAGTTTCTTTTTTTACGGTAGTTGTCCTTGAGTGGACAAATTTCACTCTGACCATAATAAGACCGACTTACACAAATTTACCGTATTCTTTTGTCATTTTCTCGCTGGGTCATGCATATATTTGTATTATAACAAAAAGATAAGTACGTTAGGTACGAAGTGTCGATATGTAGCTCTTACCAATCAGGTTTAAACATTTTTTAAATTTCAATTTATAAATTTTGAGAACTAACCTTAATAAATATTCTCAAAATAAAAAGTTTGGTGCATCTATCGAGGTATTTCACCCACAGTATGCGAAAACAAAAACGATATAGTCGATGAAACAAAAATTAAAAAAAATAATCTTCACTGCAATTTTTAAGAATCGTGACAATTTTCTCAACTTTATGGCTGTTTGTTATTTAAATAAGTATATATATACTGATTTTAACAAAACGTTCATTTTGCTTGGTATGATAAATGCTGTGATCAGGATTTGTCATACCAAGCAAATCTGTCATACCACCTGCCTCCTATGTTGATTCAGGATCAACATAGGAGGTAGGTGACCCTGCCTCCTATGTTGAAGCATATACAGGTTAGGGGGCGGGTAAGAGGCAGTTAATACTGCCTCGGAGGCAGGTAGGAGGAAGAGTGGAGCCAGGTAGAAGGCAACAAAGTTTTCGATGGAGGCAGGTAGGAGGTAGTTAAAAACCGTTTTTCCCAATTCAGGCACCCTGTCTTTACCGAGATATTTAACTTCTATTTCAAGTTTGTTGTTCTTTTCGTCACACTTCCATTACCTGAAACTCGTGAATGAAATCTTTTTGCAGTTTTTTCTTCCAAATTATTATTTAATCAAAAATATTTTCTGTGAGGGCATACCTGTAAACTAAGGTTGCAATCGTCCTTAAACAATTACTTATTTTGGTCTGCATAAAAGCAATATGAAAATCATTATTTTAGCCGATAGAAAACTATATGGAAATACGCCTGGTATATTTTATTGCCTTTCTACTGCTCGTGGGCTTCTTCGTGCTGAACATGTTTGTGGGTGTGGTAGTGGAAAATTTTCACAAATGCAAAGAAGCCCTGGAAGCTGAGATGCTCGAACGAGAGATGAAGAAAAAGAAAGAGAAGAAACTCAAAAAACAGCAGAGTAGAACACAACTTCTGGAAAAAAGTGGGGATTGGTTATGAATAATTTTTAAAACAATAGACTATTTTAAAATAAGTTAGATGGTAAACAAAAGTTAATATACATATCCCTAAGCCAAATTAGACTGCCATATAAAAAATCTATTGAGATAAACATATCTAACATTTAGTTTAATCAGTGAATATTAGCACTTGATTTAATAAAATAAATTATTTAAAAATTGTCTATTACTAAAGTCTACTAAAAGTTTAATTTAATGAGTGTATTAAGCAAAAAATTATATCTGATTTTAGTGATAAAAATAAAACGCGTCCATGATAATTATTTCAGGCCCTCAACAAAATAATAATCAAATTTGGAGCGAAATAACAATTAGGGTTTTTAAGCAATAAATTTTTCGTATTTTCATTATGTACATTAGTATATTAATGAAAAATGTAATTGAGCTAATTTTGTCACATGTTGTTCATTTTAGAAGCAAAAGCGCTCCCGGTTTGGTATCACTACGGACCCACGCGACTCTTCATTTACAACACTGTGACCAGCAAGTATTTTGACCTGGCCATAGCGGCTGTGATAGGTATCAACGTGATCACCATGGCCATGGAATTCCACAACATGCCATTCAGTCTCACCTACGCCCTCAAAATCCTCAACTACTTCTTCACCGCCGTTTTTCTACTGGAAGCCGGCATGAAGTTGGTGGCACTGGGATTCAAAGAATATTTCAAGGAAGGGTAAGTCCCATATAATAATAATAATAATAATAATAATAATAATTCCTTGAGATTAAATGTTTCTATGTTTTAGATTAAATTTACAGCCGTGTTCATAAAACCGGCGAGGCCTCGCGACGCGTGATCACGCCCGGCGTCGACGCCGGGCGTGTCATGAACACTTTTTTTGGACAGGCAGGCAAAATTTGTTTAAGAATGAGATGATGATGCAAATTTTTTAAAAATTTACAGTTTACTTTTAATATTTGTCTCTCGTTAACATGATTAAATTAAGCACTATTTTTCGTCTGTTTTGGGGAAATTTGGTGTTGTTGCAAAATTTTAAAAACAGCTCACATGTCCAGGAATGCAGATGTTCATGACACGCCCAGCTTCGACGCCGGGCGCAATCACGCCGGCGAGGTCTGGCCGGTTTTATGAATACGGCTGTTATTTTATTTTTTCTTTTGCTTTGGAATTCAATTTAAAATTTTTATAATGTTATTCAAACAAACATTGTTATGCGCGTCTTGACTGGACTGGTGTCATTTTGCATAAAGAGCTCTAAAAGACGATTTTTTTCTGCGGAAAAACAACATAATTCGCGCCACTCGCTCGATAGAGTTTGGACAATAGTGTCACAACTCCCGCTGTGTTTTCAGTTTCATTTATGTTTAATGTTTAATGTTTCATGTTTAATGTTTCAGAAATATGACGTCTTATAAATACGAGTTGTAATGAAACACTGTCGAGCGATGGTGTAACGCAGCACGTCAGTCAATGAGGTACTGAGGCTGGAGATTACAGGTTCAAGTCCTGTATCGCTCATTTTTCAGCCAAAAAAGCTAAAAACAGCAAATTGTTTCGCAATCTTTCTTTCAAAAACTCGATTTATTCGGCCTCATATTTCTGGACGTTACAATAGTTTATAACAGTACTTTTTTTAGTTTATACAACATTTTGTGTTTTTTTGATGACAAGAATAGTTATTAGCCTCTTCATAAATGATCATGACTGACTTATTGGTGCAAAAAAGTTTGAAAAAGAACAGTAAACAGATAAACAGTCATGAACATGATTTTATTGGCTCAATTATGAATTAATCAAACAACGAATAACAATCAAAATATTATATTGTTATATATTTATGAAATTCATAGTTATAGATTCTAAAACCTTGTGAATAAATTAATCCATTAATTAAATTAAAGTATTTTTAGTTGGAACAGATTGGATATGTTTATTGTTTTTCTTTCAATTGGTGGCATTGTAATGGAAGATATGGAGTCCAATATTATGCCGATTAATCCAACTATAATCCGAGTTATGAGAGTTCTAAGAATTGCCAGAGGTAATGTTGTATATTTTTTTCTTTATTTCAAGAAGTATTATCATTGTTAAAATAGAAAGCCCATCAATTTATTATCACAAAAAATTTATAAACAATTCGTCGTATGTTAAAACTGTCAAAAATTGAGCGAATAAATTCTAGACAAAAAATGGACCATGAAGATTTCAGTTAAACTGCTAACAATTACAATATAAAATTTCATTCCGCAACCGTGTTCATTCGATTTTTATCTCACTTAATAATTTTTATAAATTTTAATAAAACACATAGCTTTAAAATATAAATACAATTTCTGTTATTTTTTAGGTGTGTTCCATTTATATTATCTTAAAATTTGGATTTTTTTAAACATGACCTTTCAATCAAGTGATAAAATTTTAAAACGGAAGTTTTATAGCTTGAGCTTACATGTTAAATTTTTTTAGTTTTGAAACTACTTAAAATGGCGAAAGGTATTCGGTCACTGCTGGACACAGTAGGTCAAGCGCTCCCAGAAGTTGGCAATTTAGGAGGCTTGTTTTTTCTGCTTTTCTTCATTTTTGCAGCGCTGGGAGTAGAACTGTTTGGACGATTAGGTACACAAAACTAATAATTTTTTATTGCCATTTAGTTTTTTTAATTTATTTTTTTTAATATCACAACGGCAGGATTTAGGAAAATCGGAATGATTCCAAGAGATTAATAATTTCACAATTTTAGAATGCTCTGAAGAACACCCGTGTGACGGACTTGGAGAACATGCTCATTTCAAAAATTTTGGAATGGCCCTACTTACTTTGTTTCGTATTTCAACTGGAGACAACTGGAATGGAATCATGAAAGTATTTTTGGTTTTATGATATCCTGAGTTGCTTTAAAAATTATACTGGTAAAAAATTGCCCAAATCATAATATAATAAATGATCCTATAGTATTTGGGTTTTATTATACCATCAAGAGGAGCCAAACATTTATTTTAACTTTTCTTCCACAAAATTCTTCCTTCTTGCGGTATATTTTAAAATAACCCGGTAAGGATGGAGTGCCTCATTTGGACAGACAGGTTTTAATCTGCCTCCATTACAAATTTTTCTGCCTCCTACATCCTACCTGCCTTTAGCCTGCGTCATATTTGCCTCCATTGTAAAATGCCCTGCATCTACCTGCTTCCGAGGCAGATTTAGCTGCTTCTACCTGCCTCAATTTTTTAATAAAAATTATAGGTTTGTTTTTGGTGCGGAAAAAATATTTAAAATATTGAATAATGCATAATCTAACGAATTCAAACTAATGAAAAAGTTCACCTCATTTATGTTTAATATTTCTATCTCAAATATTTATTATTAACAAGGGCTTAAAGGTAAACGCAACGTGGCTGCAACAGTGGTTCGTTGGATTAAAAAATGCCCCCTATTAAGTAACCACTCAAATCACGAGAATCTGACGTCACTTTATCAAACAAAAAACTCGGTATTAAATCGACTCTCATTGGCTTATAAAGTGACGTCAGATTCTCGTGATTTGAATAGTTACTTAATGGGGGGCATTTTTTATTCCAACGAACAACTATTGCAGCCACGTTGGGTTTACCTTTAGTTTTCGGTATACAAAAAACGAAAAAAAAATTTTTTTTTGGAAAGTACAACTACTTTTGAATTTTTCTACAATGCTAATTTAAAAAATAGTTATCAGGATATAACGTTAACCCGGCAAAATTTATTAAAATCGAAAACAAAAAATTGGACTTCGCACTACAATTTTAAGAAGCTTAGTGTCGGTAGAACTGGTTTTTGAACTTAGAGTCCAAATTAGGGAACTTGGACTAGTAGGTGAGATACTTTGAGCCTTAATTTGGAAATTTAGTTAGCTACAAAAATACAATTCAGTAAAACCTATACCTAAAGCTTATAGCTTATAGCTTATAGCTTATAGCTTATAGCTCAAGCCTACACCTAAACCTAAAAAAATTTTTATTTAAAACTCTAAGTTCCCATCTCGCGGTGTTAAATTCCCCTGCGGCTCCAAAACCTCCGTACCCTTCAAGCGTGGACCAAGCAAGGCCTTTTTCCAAATATATTCACACTATCATATTTTGTGTTTATTAAATTATTATTGAATATTAAGAAATTATATGACGTGAATAAGAGCCACTAAATTTCAGGACACTCTGCGGGACGACTGCGACTCCTCCGACCACTGCAAGACCAATTGCTGCGTGTCTCCTATAGTAGCGCCGATTTTTTTCGTTGTTTTCGTGCTGATGGCGCAATTCGTGCTGGTGAACGTAGTGGTGGCGGTGCTGATGAAACACTTAGAGGACAGCAACAAAAAGAACGCAGACGACGCCAAAAGCGAAACCGGCGGAACCCCCGGCACCGACACCGACTTCCCAAAGACAGAAGGGGAGACGGACTACGAAGAGAAAGACACAGACAGAGAGACCGACCGAGTCAACCCGGTATGTTTGTCTCTATTGTGAAGACTAATTTGAATCAATTTTGTATAAGCTTATGTCTCCGTTTTAAGCACATGCTTCGTCTGAAATGTCCAAACGACAAAAATTAAAAAATTGATTTTTAATAATCTGAAAGGAATTTTTGAATTTTAAAAACTTTTAAAGCCTGGTTCATACTTCATGCAAAATGTTCAAAGGACAAAACCAAAATTTTCCATTTCGATACTGATTTAGCAGATACACCTATTGGCTCATCAAGAAGTCGAATAAAATTTAGCTTCCGTACATGTCACGTTTTTTTAAGGCTTTTTTTATTTGATTTGCTGATCAAACATTATAATCAATTAGTAATGCCAGTAAGTATATTTTTTACTTAATAAAAAGACGGATTCGCAGCAGGAATATAAACAAAAAGAGTGATTTTTTTTAATTTTTAATGAAACAACTTAATTTTTAACAAAAAAAGTTTTCTTGAATAAATTTTGAGTAAATATGTTTCGCGAATGTACTGCTAAAAAAGTTTTAATTTAACTCAAACAAGGAAGTGATACATTGTATATCTTTCATATAAAACAATAACTTCGTACAAAGTGACGTGCTTTATAGCAGAAATAACCATAATTTTATCAATGCGGGTGTTATTTTGACACTTAAATATTTTTGAAATGTTCTAATAACTTTCTAGAGCTGAAAAATACTTTAAAAATAAGGACAAGACTACAGATGTATTATACTAAAACGTATGTTAAAAGAAACCAATTTTTTTTAATTTCTAAAACTGCCACTTTTTAACACTTATCATTGCTTTCTACACAATCAGCAAATCTATTTAAAAAATTAGATTTTAGAATAATTAAATAATGTTGTGGCTAATGTTTTTTTAATTCATGTTTCATATGAATATTCTTAAATTTTTTGTTTGTAACACACAGGGGCGGGTCCACTAAACGCGTGCTGACTACGTGCTATCGTAGCACGTTGTTTAAAACTCTTGTTAATGCTTTAATTTCTGGGTTTTTTCTCGAAAAATCTAACAGAACTTTTTGTTTACATGGCACAAATTGATATTTTATTAATTTTATACATATTTGTTGTATATAGAACCTATTAAAGCAATAACCCCTAGTTACGGGTTAGCAAAACTCCTAACTACGGTTTAAGGCTTTATTACATTTTATTTCAAACAAATATGCATAAAACTCTTTAATATTAATTTATTCTATCTAAAAAAAGAGTCCCATAAGTTTTCTCAAGAAAAAAACCCAGAAATTAAAACATTAACAAGAGTTTTAAACAACGTGCTAAGATAGCATCTAGTCAGCACGCGTTTAGTGGACCCGCCCCAGAGTGATAGAATGTTTTCCTGCTCTATTTTAAGAGCACTTTAGCACAATTTTTACTACCTTGTTTATTTAGAGTGATAACGATTTTGATGATCCGGATAGTCGATTTTTATCAGTGCACAAACCAGTGGTAAAACAATCCTCCTTACCAACTAACGTCCCGCTGTTAAATGCAATCAACATGGTAGTGGCAGAAGATGCTGAGGACGAATCGGACTATGAAGAGCGGGAAAAAGTGCGGAAACAAAATTTGGAAAGGATGCGGATTCCACCTCCACCTCACATGTCCAAATATAGCTTACCCGACCTTCCAGACAATGACCAAAGCATGTACAGTTCCGATTTTTGCCTGTCCCCAGGTGTTATGCCCAGGAGAATAGGAGGGAGTCTGTACTACCCGCGCGCTCGACCGAGGCCTAGGCCTAATCGTCTGCAGGGTATTCCCTCCAGGGCTTACGAACCTTGCTCTCTTCAGGATGTATCCACTCCTCCTGCGACCGTCAGGCCTCAACTGCTTAAACCAGGGGCAACAGTACCCGCCAGAAGACAATCGATGCCGAAAAACTCCTTTAGTCCGACGAGACTGATACCCATGGCGGATTCGGGGCTTTCTATAACCGAGAACAATAACGAGTCCGCGCACAGCCTGGAGGGCCAAGGCACTCCCGAGCAGCTGGAACTACGGGTTTTAAAAGAACCGAAGAGCAACCCTGGTTACCAAAGACTAAAGTCCACAGGGGACAGTCAGGAAACAAAATCCACCACAGTCTGCGACTCTCCGATGGTGGCGGAGAATTTAAAAAAAATGGTGCGACAGCGGAGACTGAGTAGCCAGTCTTCCGAGGGTGGTAAAGAACCTCTGCTGGGCCGATCTCCAGCTAATATCTCCCAGGTTGTCTGACAAGGGAAAATGACAATAAAATATACTTATAATCATCAGTTTAAACTGGTTTTGAGCTGTATCAACTAATTATATTGATGTGTTTTTGCGTATAGCATCTGATCAGTATGGAACTAATTAAAATATCACAAAATACTATATTTTTGGGTTATCGCATTAAAACGCGATCTCATTTTTTTCGGTCGAGCCTGACACTCAATTACTATTGTGGCCTTATTTTACCCTGTGGTTGTTTAGCGAATTTTTCACTCTGTGCTTGAAACAAGGTATTATTATGGTTTAAAAAATTAATAGAGTGCAATTCTGGATTGCATTGTATTTTGTATACTATGCGTACCGTTCTACACCTACTAAAAATTTATTAATATAAAGTTATGCTTTTAAATTATATAAATGTAATCATTTTTGTATGTAAAGTTTTTTTAATTTAATTAAAATATTTTAAAAATAGCGACTTAACTTTAAAATTATGTAAGATCAAGTAGTATGGCAAATTAATAGATCTTCCTAATGTTACAAAATTCGGGTCGGCGATCCCACCACAAAATCAAAATGCCTCGCAAATTAGCCTTTTGTTCATTCATTAAACAAATTCAATTACAAAAATATTAATTCACACACATTAAGAAATTTAGCGCCTTCGTGTAAAAAAAATTAAGCATGGCAAAAAGTTTATTTTCTGGTTAATCTCAACAAAACGAAAAACGATGGCCACAAGCTTCAAAAATACATTACCTTGTTTAATATTTGTTGCTAATTCTTCAGTTTCTAAGAAAAATGTGTAACCTATTTATTTTATGATACGTTATGATATTGTGGTGGGACCGCAGTCTCAAAATTTTGTTATGGTAGGTGTATTCATTGTTTCTTATTTTAAAAACTCTTCCGTATTTTCGCTCATTTTATTTTTATTAAATAAACAACTACAAAAAAGATTTTTTTGTAAGTTTACTGCTGTTTATTCAATTGAGGGATTTAAAAAATTGTTAATTTAATTGAGGGATTAAAAAAACACGTGTGTTGTTTTTCCAGCAATCATAAACAATGAGTGAGTCTGCTGTGTTTAAAATAAATTCTACCCACTATATTTTTTGTTCTCTTCTTATCTGTGATACCGCATAATTTCGTGGTATTTTTATTTATTGAGGTTTTGTAATATTGAGAATTGCTTGTTTTCTATCATTCCGAATGAAATGAAATATTGCCATGGGTTTGTTGACCTTGCAAACAGTTTTACCTATCATCAGTGTTTTAGAGTTTTATAATTTTAATAAATTTTTTAATATTTTTAATTAAACGTATTTCTGAGCTCGATGCTTCCAAGTTAAGCTTATAGAGCTTATGGAATGACGGCTTCAATAAAGGGTAAAATACAATAATAACAAATAACTTTAAAAAAGTAAAACAAACGCATAGAATGACTCTGTGTTGAAAATTTAACTTTTTTGAGAATCAGTGCATTGCAGAGTTTATCTTAGTCCCAATTCTCGAAATGAAAACCATGCAACACATAACAGGAAAACACAGAAAGAAAATTACTTAAACCATTATTATATCATTTTTGCAACTCCACTGTCTAAAATACTGTGAAAATATTTAGAAAAATACAGACTACGACTCCTTGATAGCAGTAAAAAAATTTTATGTAAGGTCAATAATTTTGTTACAATAGGTCTGATAAAATTATATGTCAGCTTTAAAAGCATTAGTGCAGCTAATGATAATTGATATGTTGATATTGCGTGGCTTTTAGAATCAGCTCTAGATAATTTTTGTTTATCAAGTATAAAGAAAAATGTTTTATTGATTTTTGTTTACCCTTTTCATGCGCTTTTTTAAATTTTATTGCCATTATATTATATGTCTGTAAAATTTTGTTGGAATAAAGAGTTTATATTGTTTTAAAAACTTTAAAATAATATTATAACAGAACACTCGATTTAAAATGGGTAGCGATGTATGGAGTTTGAGAAAACAATTTATAGAGTTTGAGTTTATGACAATTTTTTTATAGACTGTCCTATAAAAAAAGTAAAAAATATTTAGTTTAATTTTGCCACACAAGGTTCTGAGATGTTTTCTAGTCAATTTTGCTGGTTTTGATAATCTTTAATCTATATTTTTTATATTTTTATTTATCCAATTTTTTTAATTAACCTTTACCCAAGAAAACATCCTGCAAAAAATTGTTTAAATGTTTAAAAATAAAATAACAGTTGCAAAAACTACAACATGGCCCCGATTGTTTTTAATCTTTTACAAATAAAAACGTTAAAAATAGTTTGTTGCGATCCTGAATCTTTTTCTAAGTTTAATACCTAGGCTATTAAAGAATTTTCTCCAATAACTTATTGTAAAAAAACTCTGCATTTAAAACAATAAGTAATTTATTCAATACAAAAATACTGGTACTGAAATTAATACTAGTACTAATTCCTAGAATACCGGAATTAAATTTGGGTTTTTTTAAAAAATACTGGTACTGTACTCAAACTAAAATTTGAGTTAGGGACTGAAATTAGTACTGGTACTGTACCGCAATTAAAAAGAGGACAGTACTTTTACTAGTACTGTACTGGAATTTTTTTGGACAACCAGCATAGTACTGGTACTGGTACTGGAATAAAATCTGAGTACTGTAACAACATTATTGTCAACACAAAAACAAATTTCTAATAACTATGTCTCTCAACTTTTGTCCAATGTAATTTTTTAAAGTAATGCTATTTTTTGTGTAAAAACTTTTGAATCCGGGATCTGGGCGGTTAACAGGAATTTACTCCGCAGCTAACTCCGCAGCCGAATTTAAGCTTACGCGTTCCTAAGCCTAAGCAAAGCCTAAAAATCAACCTAAACTTTCTTTGCGCAGCTATATTTGTTAAAGTTTAGGTTGTTTTTTAGGCTTTGCTTAGGCGTAGGAACGCGTAGGCTTAAGCTTAAAAAAAGGGTCTGTGGAGCGAAGTAGCGGTGGTACAGAGTTAGCTGCGGAGTAAATTCGTGTTAGCCCGATTTGGTCTGAATTGCGTCATTTTAATTGCGGAAGAGCCAATAAAAATCGGCAAGCACTAAAAGACACCTACCACACCTACTACACCTACTACACCGACCGACCTAAGCAACCTAAGCAAAACCTCAAAATCAAACAAAACATTAAATTTAGCTTGATTTTAAGGTTTTGCTTAGGTTGCTTAGGGAAATTTTTAGTAACAAGAGGACTTTCACCCCTCGGTTGGTCGGTCGGTGTAGTAGGTGTAGTAGGTGTGGTAGGTGTCTTTTAGTGCTTGCCTATGAGAATCACCCTTTTTGTTGGGAGATTGCTCGGAACCAAAGGCAAGGCAGTTAGTAATCCGAGGCGCAAGGCGCGCAAGTATTTTTAGGTGCGGGTGTAAATTGTAAAACACACAATGGTCTTTTTTCTGTTATCCACCAAAACTGTTTTTGTAGTTTTATTTAAATTTGCATACAACAAAGTAACAAAACTTATACCTCACGTTTTTGTATATTTTGTAATATTATTAAAAGTAATAATTAAAATAATGTTTTTTTTAATCCAATTTGAGAATTAGTACAATTTAAATAATAAAACATGTTTCTATCGGAAATTCCGGGAGATCCAGATACTGGGGATTCTGGGACCGTGCTCACTCATAGTGAATAATTAATAACCAATTTTGGTTTGCTATGGTTTAAAAGTTCTGATTTTTTTAACATTTTTCTTGCGTTTAAAAGGCTAACTCGGTTTTACTCGAATTTTTTTACGCGACTTTTATTTTGAAGGTTAAGCATATGCGTTCCTAAGCCTAAGCGAAGCCTTAAAAACAACCTAAATTTAAATAAATAGCTGCGCCAAAAAAGTTTAGGTTCTTTTTTAGGCTTTGCTTAGGCTTAGTATTAAGTAAGTTTAAGCTTAAAAATAAAGGTCGAGTAAAAAAAAGTTGAGTAAAACCGAGTTAGCCGTTTAAAATTACTCTATTGATTCTATTTTATTTTAAGTTAAGTTAAGTTAATTGGGCTAAATTCTACCTTAACACCTCTCGTTTGCTGGATTTTAATTTTATGGGCACAATCGCTGATAAATTTTAAAACTTAATTAAATTAATTAGTAGTTTTCAATTTTGATTTTGGTGTATATTTTCCCTCCTTTTTTCACACCAAGCCAAACTTGCGAATTTTGAGGCGTACGACTAAAAATACTTGCGCGCCTTGCACCTCGGATTACTAACTGCCGCACTAAAAGAGGCTAACAGGAATTTACTCCGCAGCTAACTCTGCTCCACCACCACTCCGTTTCACAGACCCTTTTTTAAGCTTAAGGCTATGCGTTCCTAAGCCTAAGCAAAGTCTTAAAAACAACCTAAACTTTAACAAATAGCTGCGCGAAGAAAGTTTAGGTTGTTTTTAGGCTTTGCTTAGGCTTAGGAAGGCGTAGGTTTAAACTCCGCTGCGGAGTTAGCTGCGGAGTAAATTCCTGTTAGCCCTAAAAGACACCTACTACACCTACTACAGTTGCCTTACATTACGCCAACGGGTTTGGGGACTTTAGAGCCGAGGGACTTTAGAGCCGGGACTTTAGAGCCGGACCTGGGAACTTTAGAGCCGCAGCAGGGACTTTAGAGCCGAAATGAAAAATGCGTTTGCAAACAATAGTAAAACAATATACAAGTAATATTATAACATTTACATAACAAATGGAGCTAATTATGCAATGCGGTAATCATTATGCGGGATAAATATGCTTCGGGTTTTCTATTGTATATACAGTAGATGACAAGAATAAGGATTTGGCGGGAGAAGAAACTTATTAACTTCCAATTATTGATAAACTTCTAATCTTGAGCAAAAACATGGTTTAGATTCGTGCTTTGATTTGTTTGATAAAAGATTTTTCATGTGAATATAGGGCATGGTTAAGGGTTAAGATTCACGGTTTTTGGTTTTTAAATTGAAACATTTGTTATGATAAATATCAAAGTTGTTTTATTTTAGAAAATGTTGCAATAAAAATTTAAGACAAAAAAACATTATTTTTCCTAAGCCTAAGCGAAACCTACAAATCAAGATAAAAATCTAAAAAAAAGCTTAAAACTATTGAAATTCCTTTAGTTTACTGCTTAAATAAAAAAAAAAATTATTTCGGAAGATATTATGTTTAAAATATTCTTTCCGGACACCAAAAGGTTTTAAAAGTATTGTAGAAAGCTTTAAAAAATTTTACAACTTAAAATTTGGCTAATTTCAGTGATATATGGTATGAAAATGACGTAATTTAACCAACTTTGACAAAATTTGTTCGGCTCTAAAGTCCCTTAATTTTTTATGAATTTGCTGAATACAAAAGTTACGTTACAGCTCCAAAATCCCTCCAATACGGCTCTAAAGTCCCAGACTGCGGCTCTAAAGACCCTCGGCTCTAAAGTCCCCTCGCTCCGGCTCTAAAGTCCGACGCGTACATGTTTCTTTATATTATAAATGACTGAGTTAAATAGGTTAATTTACGTACTCTCACCGTATGTGATGTGATTACGTTTATAAACGTTAAAGACTGAACAAAAGGATACATATCCATTACCCACGACAAATTGCCGACGACTATTTCACTGACGACTTTTACGCCGATGATCATTTCACCCCCGGACTATTTGGCCGATGCGACGTTTTGCCGATGCAGTTGCAAAAAATGTTTCTAATTACATAAATATAAATTTAAAACAAGAATTTTTACACGAAATTCGTAGATTATATGATTTTCTTTAGAAAACATATATTTTTATTTATTTTAAAAATTTTGCACAATAAAATTAGAGTGTTTAATTTTTAATCAAATCGCGATTGATAACAAAATTATGTTCCTCATATAAACAATTGTTTTTCTTTGTTTTAAAAAAGTTTAAATAAAAATTGATTAATAAGAAATTGCTAAACAAGCCTTTAATATTATTTTCAAAAATATTATTTAATTTGATTCTGATTTCATGCTTTTTCTTCACTGCGACATTTCGCCGACGCATTTTAAAAAAAAAAGGATCTAGATAAGTTATATATATAAAAAAACACGATTGATCTTAAAAAAAAGTAAATAATTATTCTTAAAAACTTTTCTTTTTGCTTTTATAATTTTTTAAATATTAAAGCAAATCAAAACAAATTTTTATCAATAATTCTATTGCCGTGAGAAATTGGTTTTTGCGAAGAAGTTTGACTATTTGCTGAAGAAAAAAAAAAACACACAAAACTAATCATTCTTTAATATTGGGTACTTTATTAATAGGATGTTTGTTTGTTTAATGCGTATAATGTATTTTTTTTGTTATTTGAAATAAAATATTTAAATTTTGTCTACTTAATAATCACATCAAACACATATAAAAGTTTTCGGATTTTGTTTTCGTTTTATGACTGAAGATTTAGGCGTGCTTAAAATTCAAGATGTTTTATATTTAGTAGTAAAAAGCTAATATTTATGAAATAAAGTTCGTTTAAAAATAAATTAAGACTGAAAAAAATTGCAGATGAGCATATTTCGTTAATGGCGCACCGTTAACGAAATTCAAACGATAATTATAATATTAATTCAAACGATAATTGTAATATTAATTCAAACGATAATTATAATATTAATGTGGAGCTGCAATTCAACTCTATCTAATAATTCAACTTTTTTATAAATTAATTGACTGTTAACTAGTAGAAAACTCATCTGAATTTTTTTTTAATGATCAGATAACAGAATTAATATATTATACTAAGCATAGTCTATGCATAGTTTAATTCTATTGTTTTCATCATATTATTATTTCTTTTCCTTTTTTTTCTCTTTTTCTATTTTTTTTTCTTTCACCTCAGAATTTTTTTAGCTTTAAAATGCCATATAGTATTTGTCATCACATCATATATGTTTTGTTCCGTGGGATAGGTTGTCGGAGGAGCAGCGGCAAAACAGGGCTTCAAAATGAAGGTGCGAATATGGCTAAAAGAATGCCGCGCGGGCGGGTTATTAGAAAGACGCGGCGCGTTATTAGACATAAATGCGGGCGTCCGTTTAAGGTCTATTCATACTTATGACAAAACGTCCTTTGGACAAAGTCCAAAGGACAAAAGTCCTTTGGACTTTGTCCAAAGGACAAAGTCCAAAGGGAAAAGTCCAAAGGACAACGTATTCATACTTCTTGTCCTTTGGACTTTTCCCTTTGGATTTTGTCCTTTGGACAAAGTCCAAAGGACAAATTCTGAGTAGCAAGATTGTCGTCAATAAGAAATACAAATTTAACAAGATATCAACGAACATAGATCTTGTTAAATTTGTATTTCTTATTGACGACAATTAAGTCGCAGAACTGATGTTGAGGGCGAGGGGACTTTAGAGCGAGGGGACTTTAGAGCGAGGGGACTTTAGAGCCGCAGTCTGGGACTTTAGAGCCGTATTGGAGGGATTTTGGAGCTGTAACGTAACTTTTGTATTCAGAAAATTCATAAAAAATTAAGGGACTTTAGAGCCGAACAAATTTTGTCAAAGTTGGTTAAATTACGTCATTTTCATACCATATATCACTGCAATTAGCCAAATTTTAAGTTGTAAAATTTTTTAAAGCTTTCTACAATACTTTTAAAACCTTTTGGTGTCCGGAAAGAATATTTTAAACATAATATCTTCCGAAATAAATTTTTTTTTTATTTAAGCAGTAAACTAAAGGAATTTCAATAGTTTTAAACTTTGTTTTAGATTTTTATCTTGATTTGTAGGTTTCGCTTAGGCTTAGGAAAAATAATGTTTTTTTTGTCTTAAATTTTTATTGCAACATTTTCTAAAATAAAACAACTTTGATATTTATCATAACAAATGTTTCAATTTAAAAACCAAAAACCGTGAATCTTAACCCTTAACCATGCCCTATATTCACATGAAAAATCTTTTATCAAACAAATCAAAGCACGAATCTAAAAAAAGCTTAAAACTATTGAAATTCCTTTAGTTTACTGCTTAAATAAAAAAAATATTTATTTCGGAAGATATTATGTTTTAAATATTTTTTGCAGAACACAAGAAAGTTTTAAAAGTATTTTTTTTTATTCTAAAATTTTTGCAAACTAAAAAATTTGGCTAATTGCAGCTGATATATGGTATGAAAATGACGTAATTTGACCAACTTTGACCAAATTTGTTTCGGCTCTAAAGTCCCTTAATTTTTATGAATTTTCTGAATACAAAAGTTACGTTACAGCTCCAAAAATCCTGCCAATCGGCTCTAAAGTCCCAGACTGCGGCTCTAAAGTCCCCTCGCTCTAAAGTCCCCTCGCTCTAAAGTCCCCTCGCCCTCAACATCAGTTCTGCGACTTAATTGTTGTCAATAAGAAATACAAATTTAACAATATCTATGTTCGTTGATAGGTTGTTAAATTTGTAATTATTATTGACGACAATCTTGCTACTCAGAATTTGTCCTTTGGACTTTGTCCAAAGGACAAAATCCAAAGGGAAAAGTCCAAAGGACAAGAAGTATGAATACGTTGTCCTTTGGACTTTTCCCTTTGGACTTTGTCCTTTGGACAAAGTCCAAAGGACTTTTGTCCTTTGGACTTTGTCCAAAGGACGTTTTGTCATTAGTATCAATGCACAACCTTTAAACGGACGCCCGTTCTAATAACGCGCCGCGTCCTTCTAATAACCCGCCCGCGCGCGTCTCCACCATTATTCGCACCTTCATTTGAAGTTCTGTTGCCCGCCTCCTCGCTATCCCACGGAAGCGAAACATATATGATGTGATGACAAAATACATATGGCATTTTAAAGCTAAAAAATTCTGAGGTGAAAGAAAAAAAAATAGAAAAAGAAAAAAAAGGAAAAGAAATAATAAATAAAAACGATAGAATTAAACTATGCATAGACTATGCTTAGTATAATATATTAATTCTGTTATCTGATCATTAAAAAAAAATTCAGATGAGTTTTCTACTAGTTAACAGTCAATTAATTTATAAAAAAGTTGAATTATTAGATAGAGTTGAATTGCAGCTCCACATTAATATTATGATTATCGTTTGAATTAATATTATAATTATCGTTTGAATTTCGTTAACGGTGCGCCATTAACGAAATATGCTCATCTGCAATTTTTTTCAGTCTTAATTTATTTTTAAACGAACTTTATTTCATAAATATTAGCTTTTTACTACTAAATATAAACATCTTGAATTTTGAATGTATTTTGTTGTTAACATACATATTGCTGTAAAAAAGGAGAGTTTATCGCTAATTTATCAACTATAGCTGAGTTTTAAAAATGTGTTTTTTAACAATAAAGATCGTATTAGTTTTTTAATTTGAAATATTTTTCGACAACAATATCGTCAATGGATAAATCCGTGGTCTGGAAATCTGCTATTAAACCGTAGATGAATGTATTTGATACATTATTTAAATTTTTGACAAAAAACATATTTTTGAGTGCTTTTATAATTATTTAAAATTTAAGTTAATTCCCCATAAATCTTAAAAAAAATAAAGACATTAGACTTTTTGACATTAGACTCCACACGAACACGACCACCCAATCCAAAACTGAAATAACCTGTTGGACCTTAGAATTTCCTACCTTTCAGCACTGTGGGTGGGTATTATTAACTATTGGATTTTTCACAATTCTTTGTTCAATTCAAGCGAATTAATTTTAAGTCCAAACGTTAAGAGGAAAGGCGGTTAACTTAGGAGGAAAGGAGGTTAGGCGAACCCCGCAGCGGTTGCAGATCTCCTACATGAGTGGGAAGAGGGGGTGAGCAAGGCGAGGAGCGTGCCGGATAGAAATGACCAGGATTGAACGAAACTCTGGCCGCTGGCAAAAGACAACAACGAATGTGGTTAAATATGCACAACCCCGCGGATAATCTACAATCCTTCTTCTCAATACCCTTGTTCAAAACAACGCATACAACCTTTCTCCACTCACCGTTTTCTCCAAATTCGTCCACTTGTTTTTGGCAAGTTTTGGCGAAAACGGGGCTCTCTGGTGGTGTCTGAAGGTGGTAGCGAGTCCGGAGCGTAGGGGGGTGCCCAGGGTCCGGTTCTCAGCGCCGCGCCGCCGCGGTAAAACGGGGGACACCGAGCCTTGGCTTTTTACAGGCGAGGACGGCGGCAGGGGTCGCGCCAAGACCACCGGTGCCGTTTTCACTCTGGTCGCCTGCAAAAAAATTATAGTTTGTAAGTAAATAATGGGTACCGCCGTGGGCGTAGCCCGGGGAAAAAGGAACGTTCTTTTTGTCGTTTGAACTTAATCACTGGATTATTTAATACAAGTACAGAATTGTGCACGGTCTGAAAATGCCCCCCCCCGGAATAATAGTGGTTGTGCCCCTCCTCCCCCTCCCAAAAAAAAAAACTAAAAAAGTACACAAATATTATGGCGCCATTTTTGACCAATTACGACGCCATTTTTGCAAAGCTTTTGCAGTTTTCATCTTATTTTAATGTATTTTAAGCCATTTTAGACCTATTTTTGCCACTTTTTTTTCGTTTCTCCTTCTTTTTTTCTCCTTTTTTCTAATTTTACCCTGCTTGACACCACGTTTCAAAAACATGCCTTCGTGCCCCCTATTTTGGAATGGAATTGCTTCCCAATAAAACCCCCCAGGGGACGGTGCACAGGTCTGCTAGTAGTTTGGAAAAAGCACTAATTAAAACCTTAGTTATACACATATACAGTTCGAAAATTATACGCAGTTTCAGACCTGTGCACGGTATGAAAATGCTCCCGCTTTATTGGAGGATTTGCCCCCCCCCCCCGCGGAAAAATGAAAAAGTACCCAAAAATTATGACGCCATTTTTTACCTATTATGACGCCAACATCGCAAAATTTTTGCAATTTTTAGCCTATTTCAATGCGTTTTAAGCCATTTTAGACCTATTTTTACCTTATTTTAGCTTTTTTTTTTGTCTCTTTTCTTCTTTTCTTTATTTTTTTCTCTTTTTTTTCTTTTTCCCCTGCTTGCCTCCCCCCATTTCAAAATAATTGCCCCCCCCAATAAAACCCAGGGGGCAGTGCACAGGTCTGCAGTTTATATCCTTTAGTCAGAAAGATATACGCACTAAAACAATAGCCCAGTGCACAAAAACAATCATTTTTCTAGAACAAAACGAGGTTGTGTGTCTTTGTTGTTTTAAGATTAGCAAAACAAAAACGCAAAGAAACGTCTTTAAACATTTTTGTAAAGAAAATACAATGAATTTTATTATTTTTTAACTGAAAATATTATAAAATAAAAATGCAATTACGCACTCTGAAGCGATGGAAAAGAGCGGTTGCATTAAGAAAATTACAAAAATAACAAAAATAAACAACAACGGATTCTCAGACGTAATGAATAATGTCTTGCGGTTTTTTTCTGGGTTTAAATTAAAAAAAAACAGATTAAAAACAATAAGCAAACCAACATTAAACACAACACAAATTAAGAAAAAACATTAAAACGACATTAAATTGTCAAAGCAATAAAAATTGTTCAACAGCGCTTTTTAACTAAATTATTGTCAATTTTGTTAGGCTCAAATAAACTCATAAACAATGTTGCGATTTCATAATCAGGTTTTCAAGCTTAAAACACCTACTTGATATGATGATAACCATGAAAATAAGACCAAAAAAACTAGCACTAAGATTTTTTTAGCATTTTAATTACCCTATATAAATAAAATTATAAAAAATCTTACGGTAACCATTCGTTTTTCTCTTCTCATTTGTGCAATTTCTTCTTGTTTTCTTTTTAAAATTGTATCTTTTTGCAGATTCTTGTTTTTCAAATCCTACAAGAAGTAAATAGCAAATAATACAAAAACTTTTTATTTTAAAAATTAGGTATCGAGAACTAATAAACGTATCATTAAGAATATATAACAAGAGAATGTTCAACTGCACACTAAATTTTTGACCAACATTTAGCTAGAAAAGTCGCACTTGCACAACATTATGCGTTTTTTCTCACAAAATCCGCCATTTTCTGCTAGTTTTTCCGCGCAGCGATTTTCAACGCAGTTTCAGTTTTCTTGCAAAAAAATTGCGACTTTCTTTGCAGATTGCAGATTATGCAAAGCGCAGGCGCTAAGACGAGCCAAGAGGTGCGAAAAAATTTCACCCCCATGATTGGGACTGCATAGGGAAGATAAGTTTCAGGTAATGCAACAATAACTTTCTTCGCAATCAGTGCTGCTTTTTTCGCACTGAAGGTAATGTTCACACAATTTTCATAAAAAGACACTTTGTGCAAGTTCGACTTTTTTAGCAAAATTTTTGTATAGAAATTTAGTGTACAGTCAGACATTTTCTTGTGTTATATTCTTCTTGGTATTATTAATACGTATAAATTATTTTAAGTAATCACTTAAAATAAAAGCCCGCGCAATTGATACCATTATAACAGCTCCTATCATAGGTGGGCAGGGGGGTTGGGGGGTTCTTATACTCCCCCTAAAAAAAATCCCGATTATAGCCGACACTCCCCCAAAATTTGAGGGTACCCCGGACACTCCCCCTAAAATTTGGGGGGTCCCAGTACTAAAAACGCTAAAAATTCGGTATTTGAGGTATACCCCAAAAAAATTTTCGGGACACCCCCCTCCCGAATTTCGGGGGTCGGGTATACCCCTCAAAATCCGGGAAGCTGCCCACCTATGGCTCCTAGGGCTGGTTCATATCGGAGTTACAAGTAACAAGGTGTTCCGCGCTAGTTTACACCGTTATTTTGTGATTTCTCGCTGCGGTGTGAACGCATAGGTAGGCAGGGGGGTTGGGGGAGGTTATAATAACCCCCCAAAATCTTGATTATAGCCGACAAAACTCATGTCTAAAATTAGTGGGTACCCCGGACACCTCCCCCACCCTAAAATTTGGGGGATTCCAGTACTAACAACGCTAAAAATGGGGTATTTTTGAGGTATACCCAAAAAAATTTTTTGGGACACCTCCTCCCAATTTCGAAGGTCGGGTATACCCCCGAAAATTCGGGAGGCTGCCCACCTTTTTGTGAACGCGTTGTAACTCGTTGCTCCGGCGTAAACCCGGCCGTACTCTTATGCAAATTATTGTTTCGAAATAAAAAAAGAGGCTAAACCGTGTTTTATAGAAAAATTTTGAAACATTAATTTTGTTTGAAAATCAAGCATTTCTCTCATAGTATTCCAAAAAATTACATTAATTAAATTCTGGGTTTGTCGGGCTTCTTTTTCGTGTTTGGCTACTTCTTTCATTCGCTGGGTTTCAGCAGTTTGTGCTCTTTTAGATTCATCTTTCATTTTTTGCATAAGCTGCACCTACAAACAGAAAAACTTTGATTTATTTGATTTTATAAATTAAAATAAAAATAAATACAAATCTGCTGAACCATGTGACTGTTCGTGATTAAGCTGATCGTGTGCTTATTGAATCAATACGGAAATCGGAAAATGTGAAAGTGGGGGGGAGCATAAACTAAATAGGCGTACATCAGGGACGTACCCAGAGTTTCATTTTGGGGGGGCATTGTAGTACAAAAAAATATTTCGGAGGGGGGGAAGGCTCCGCCCCCCCCCGAAAATTTTTTTTTTGGGGGGGGGGGGGGGTGGCCCCCATAATTTTTGAAAACGTTAAAAAAGCAGGGATAAACGTAGATAAAACTGTATAATACACTGTTTTTGGCCTAATAACCTATTATCCAATGTTTTTAGCGGTAAAAACATGTTTTCTTAGTTAAAAATTAATTAGCACACATTGGCATAGCGTGGATTTCACAAAAAAGAAATTTAGAGACCTTTCAGATCCCTTGTCTACACCCACATTGTAAACCAAAGCACATGAGCAGCATCTCGACTCCATGTTTTTTAGGGTACCTACCATACATGGGCACGCGCACGGGGGGGGTTGACCCCCCCGTGCCCATGTATGGTAGGTACCCTAAAATGCCCGTGCCCGAGTTAACCCCCCCCAAATTCTGAGAAGGGGGGTTTAAACCCCCCCACTCAGAAGTGGGGGGGGGGGGAGAAAAGGTTAACCCCCCAATTTTGGAAAAATGAAGAAAAAAATATCTTTAAAATGACTTCTAACTGCCTCCAAACTTAAGTTTTGAGGTCAAAATGAATGTTTTAAGCAATAAAAAGCTCAAAAATGCAATAAAAAGGGCTTTTTGACCTAAAATTAGCGTTTTTTACCTATTTTTCCTTCAAAATCGAAAAACGATATGGGTAAAATGCACTCCAGAAAAAAAAACGATATGGGTATTTTGAGTTTCTCGGATTTTAACCCCCCCTAATTTGGGGTTTAATCCCCCCCACTCCGGACCAACTTGCCCATGTATGGTACCTACCTACCTATATGAAAAAAATCCGAGTCAATGCTATAGGCGGCTGGAAAATTTAAGGGGGGGAGGGGAGGTACATAAATCAACCAATATGATTGTTTGTTTTGCTTTCTGTGTAGTACTCAGACCTGTGCACTGCCCCTCCCGGGGTTAAAACAGGGGGGAAATTCCGAAATGGGGAGGCACGGGGGGGCAATTTTTTTGAAACGGGGGGGGGCAATAAAACGGGGGGCAAGCAGGGGAAAAAAGAGAAAAAAAAAGGAGAAAAAAAGAGAAAAAAAGAAGGCAAAAGGGAAAAAAGGGACAAAAAAGCGAAAATAAGGTAAAAATAGGTCTGAAATGGTTTAAAATACATTGAAATAGGCTAAAAACTGCAAAAAATTGCGATGATGGCGTTATGATAGGTCAAAAATGGCGTCATAATTTTAGGGTCTTTTTCATTTTTTGGCGAGGGGGGGGGGGCAAATCCTCCAATAAAACGGAGGGGCATTTCCAGACCGTGCACAGGTCTGAGTACTTATTACTTATAAAAAATATTGTACTAACTTTGAAATAACATTAGCATTAGGCAAGATAAATAGCGAGATATATGCAAGGCCGTAGCCAGGGGGGATTGGGGGGATTAATCCCCCCTCAAATTCTGGGAAGGCAAAAAATTTTGTAACGGTCCCCCCTTTGGTTTTTTTAAAAAATTAGAAAAAATTTTTTTTTCCAAATCACTCTGTAATGTATTAAAGCTATCTAAATTCAGACCTGTGCACGGTCTGAAAATGCCCCCCCCCCCCGTTTTATTGGAGGATTTGCCCCCCCCCCCCCCCGTGTTATTGCCCCCTCCCGCCAAAAAATGAAAAAGTACCCTAAAAATACGACGCCATTTTTGACCTATGATGACGCCATCATCGCGAATTTTTTGCAGTTTTTAGCCTATTTCAATGTATTTTAAGCCATTTTAGACCTATTTTTACCTTATTTCCGCTTTTTTTGTCCTTTTTCCCTTCTTTTTTTCTCTTTTTTTTCTCCTTTTTTTCTTTCCCTTTTCCCTGCTTGCCCCCCCCCCCGTTTTATTGCCCCCCCCCCGTTTCAAAAAAGTTACCCCCCGCGCCCTTCCCCTCTTTTGGAATTGCCTCCCCCGTTTTAACCCCGGGGGGGGGGGGGGTGGGTAAAGTGCATTATTTAAAGTGATTTAAATTCATGATAGCTCTTATTTATAAAAAAGGAATTATTTATAATTCAAAACATTAGTGCAGTGAGTTTAAAATATTGTATTTTTTGTTGTGTCTGTGTGAAAAAATTGCATAAAAGCGGCAGTATCAAAGAGCAAGAAGTCACGATTCAACCATTTTTTGGTATAAAAAAGCGGTTTTCTTAGGATTTTTAATAATTGGTAATAAAATACCTAAAGCTATTTTATTTTGTTGTATTTATTTAAAAAAAACAACAGAAAATAAATAAAGATTCAGTACTTAAATACGTTTCCTGGTGCCTTTTAAAAGCTTAAAATTAAAAAAATTTCCACCCCGGGGGGCATTCTGCCCCCCGGACCCCTCCCCGAATAGGGGCTCCGCCCCTTGACCCCGCTGTTGCTGCAAAATATCTAATCATCCTATTATAGAAACAATATAAAAACTAAAGGTGGTTTGTAAGCATAGATGAACAAGCAGGGCCGTAGCCAGGGGGGGATTGGAGGGATTAATCCCCCCTCAAATTCTGGGAAGGCAACTAATTTTGTAAGGTTTTCTAAATCCCCCTTTGCTTTTTTTAAAAAATTAGTGATTTGAAAAAAAATTTTTTTTTAAATCACTCTGTAATGTATTAAAGCTATCTAAAATGCATTATTTAAAGTGATTAGGTTCATGAAAACACTTATTGATAAAAAAGGAATTATTTATAATTCAAAACATTAGTGCAGTGAGTTTAAAAATATTGTATTTTTGTTTTGTGTGAAAATATTTGCATAAAAGCGGCAGTATCAAAGAGCAGGAAGTCACGATTCAACCACTTTTTTGGTATGAAAAACGGTTTTCTTAGGATTTTTATTGTAAATGCTTTGGTTACTCACTTTAAAACAGTTTGCTAGAAAACGTTTGTTCTTTTTATTAAAATGGTAATAAAATACCTAAAACCATTTTATTTTGTTGTATTTATTTAAAAAAAAAAACAAAACAGAAAATAAATAAAGATTCAGTACTTAAATTTAGGTTTCCTGGTGCCTTTTAAAAGCTTAAACTTAAAAAATTTTCCACCCCGGGGGGATTTCTGCCCCCCGGACCCCCCTGCTGGGGGGCTCCCACCCCCCAGACCTCCATTTCTGGGTGGCTCCCGCCCTCCAGATCCCTTTTGTGGGCCCCTATAAAGCACCTTCCAAAAAATCCCCTCTCAATTGAAATCCTGGTTACGGCCCTGACAAGGGAGGTAGGGTGGGGTCCACCCCCCTAGCCTCGAAATTTTGGGCCCCCCTAAAAAAATCCAGGGGGCCTCCCCTAAAAAAATCCAGGGGGCCTCCCCTCCCTCCAAATTTTCGAATTTTTCACCCCTGACCCCCCTCTAGATTTTAGAATCTGACCCCCCTCCCCTCTCGAGAAAATTTTAGATGCTTTTTTTATACTAAATTTTTTTGCAAAAACGTGAATTTTTGACACAAATTCATGTTTTTACACCTTTTTATACCTAAATATCGCTTTTTATTCAATAAAATGTAGTATTATCCCATAAAAAGAACTATTATTAAAGCTATTATGTTTTAAAACAGTTTTGCTTTGGACACCGGACCCCACCTGACCCCTCTAGATTTCAAAATTTCGCACCCCGGGTCGACCCCCCCTGAAAAGCTAGGGAGGTTCGACCCCCCTAGGACTCCCTCCTAGATTTTGAAATGTCATTTACCCGGGGTAAACACCCCCCCTAGCTTTTTGACCGTGTTCATCTATGTTTGTAAGTGGCACTATTTTATTTTAAAGATGGCTATTGTATATTAAGGATAAATATATAAAAAATAAGAAGGCAAAAAGAAATGAAAAAGAAATCGAAATTGAATGCAAAAAATTTGACTCGGTACCGCACCTTTAAATGTTCTAAAAACAATGTAAAAAATAAAACCAAAAAAAGTTATAATAATAATAGCTAAAACATTAAAAATGGGAAAGGATAGCTAAAACTATGAACTGAACAATTTTAAAAATATTTACGAAATTAGCCAGCATTGCTTGTTTTTCTTCTTAAAGTCTTGGCAACAAAAGCTTTGCTCTGGGAACGTCAAAGCTACTGCGAGACAAAAGCATTTTAACGTTGGTTATTATACTTTTAAACAAAACTTTCCCAAGACATTAACTGTCTGTCGCATCTTTTTGTGTTTTTTTATTTCAGAAAAGTTAAACGACACAAAATATTTTGCTAACCGCAAATTTACATTGTAAGTCGCTGGGGGGTCGGTTTAGCAGTTGTGTTAGTCGCGAAAAAAAAACATCGCTAAAACGGAATGAGTCGGGAATCAACGTGACTGTGACTCTTTTGTTCCATTTATTAATGCTTCAAGTAAGTATAATTGCAATGAGTCACGGCAAGGCTAGTTGTATATTGAATGGGACTCATTCTGTCATAACGACGAGGAGATATAATTACGAAGTTCTTCAGCATTGTTTAGAATCCACGCCTTCGAGAGTTCAGCTAATGGCACACAATGGCAAATCTTGAGTGGGTTTCAGTCTGCGTCGAAGTTTTTTTTAAAGGTCCAAATCACAAACTTATGACGAGGTGCCACTTTTTCCGCTGGAGTGGCGAGTAAACAGACTTTT